>JAXIVD010004947.1:0-2500 GCA_036785275.1 Cancer borealis | reverse complement strand
CGTGGTGACGCTGCTGCCTGTGTCTGCCCCAGCCAACACCAACTGGGGCTCTGGACTGGAGGCCATGCAGAAGGCGCTGGAGCTGGAAAAGTCCGTAAACCAGGTGAGTACAGGGCGAGGAGGGGGAAGGGGAGAATAGTTTAGATGGAGCGGGATTGGATGGGTGGTTAAGATAAATGAACATTGTGGTGGGTTGGTGCTGCGTTGGAATGGACTTGACAGCGCTTGTGTTGGGGTGGGTGGGACGGGATGAGGCGAGGCGGAGTGTGGCAAAGGTTAAGAAGGGGCCATTATAAGGCTTTGTAAATGGCGGAGAGACGGCAAGGAGGAGTGTCCAAGGAGATAAGGTGGTGAGATGGTGGGGCGTGGAAGGAAGGGGTACAGGAACACACTGGGTGACGGGAGGAGCGGGAGGAAGCAATGGGAGGGAGGAAAAAGAGAAAGAGAGGATAGTAGTAATGGTTGGGTCAATGACAGTTACAGGAAGGGGAAGAGAAGAACTAAGCACGCTGTGTAAAGGGAATAGATCCTGTAGAAAGAAATACAAGACGCAGCTACACCATACATCACCCACTTCGGTAATTATGAGTATTGAGCGGGTTTGAAAACACCAGTAAGTAGTTGTCATTCCTGCATCCATGACAAATAACTATCTTGCTGTGGAAAGAGAAAGAGGCGGAGAAAGGGAGGGAGGGAGACGGAAGCTGGTCTGCATGTGGACAAATAATAATAATTATAATAATGATAATAATAATAATGAGAATGATGATGAGAATAAGACAATTTGCAGTTTCATTATAGTTTGGAGGCGGTTCCGCAAATTCAAAGGGAGGTGAAGTCAGTCCCGTGTGTGTGTGTGTGTGTGTGTGTGTGTGTGTGTGTGTGTGTGTGTGTGTGTGTATGTGTGTGTGTGTGTGTGTGTGTGTGTGTGTGTGTTGTGTGTGTGTGTGTGTGTGTGTGTGTGTGTGTGCGCGCGCGCGTGTACATGTGCGTGTACATGTGCGTGTGTGTGCGCGTGTACGTGTGCTTGTGTTAGCTCGCGTCATAAGAGAATTACAAAATGAAAAATAGGCTTGGATGATGTGGAGTAAGGAAATTTGAATGAAGGATTTATTGAGTGGAGATAATTTAGATGATAATGATTAGGAGGAGAAGGAGGAAAAAGAGATGGTAGTGGAGTTAGGGATTGGGAAGGCAGTGATGAGGATATGTCATGATGTGAGGGTAATGGGCCTCACCTTGCTACAGGCACTGCTGGAGCTCCACCTGGTGGCTCAGCAGCACGAGGACACCCACACCTCCACCTACACCCAGACCAGCTTCCTCAACCCACAGGTAACACGCTCGTCACAAATGTATGTGCACCCTCGCGCCCACGCTCACTCAATTTATTCAGTGTTTTGTCTCTCTCTGATCATCGCCTTTCTTTTATTAGTCTTGCTGGCTGTTTGTCTGTCTGTACATCAGCACATAACGTAAAGTCATTAACTCACCAAAAGTTCATCGATTCATTATGAATTATTCATCAATAAAAGGCAATGAGAACCTTCAATATCCAGCGAAATTAATGTAACAACGAAGAAACTATCTACCAACAATTCTATGTTAAATGTCATGTTTCGTTTTGTTTCGTCGACTCTCTCGGTCGTTCCACAGGTGGAGAAGATCTTCACGTTGAGTCAATACGTCACCAGCCTGGAGAGGGTTGGCCCGGGGCTCGGAGAATACCTCTTCGACAAGTTGCCTCAAAACTAGGCTCCAAGAGGCTTACGGGAGCCTTGCGTTCTCGCTGGACCCCAAAATCATCTGTGATCTAGACTTGCTACGCACGGACTGCAGGCTTCAGCTTTGAATGGAGCGTTTCAAGTGGACATCAGAGCAAACAATCATCCCTCCAACGCCATATCCAGCCTTGCATCACCTTGCCTTGTACAAACCGACCACCCCGTACTGCTGCACTCTGACCCATCCAGAACCACCTCGTCTATTCCAATCCACTCCATCCCGGCCGATGCCCTGGAGAAGCTTGCCCCGCTCCCAAAATTTTCTAGGAACCCGCTCGCAGACCAACTACCGCCGCCAAGCCATCCGCCAAAATGACACATGAAACTTATTTTGCCCTGACACACACACACACACACACACACACACACACACACACACACACACACACACACACACACACACACACACACACACACACACACACACACACTATGCTTCGCTCCGACAGCAACGTCCGTTCGCCCTTACCACCTCGTCCTCTTCCTTCCTTCCTTTCCGCTCCAAGACAGGTAGTGTGTGCATGTATCCCACCAATGGTATGTGTGGGTGTTGATAACCTATCTGAATGCATTGTTACACGTTGTTGAGACGGTAACCAGAGTTTATTTAATATATTTCACTGATATCTGAGATGTTTCTTCCATTAAATATTCTAAAACAAAGAATCTTGAGTTGTATAATTATTTTCTGTTCCTCTGCGTTGTTTTTAGTACAT
>JAXIVD010004946.1:0-32200 GCA_036785275.1 Cancer borealis | reverse complement strand
GGTTTCAGCCGAATCGAATGTACCTATAAATCTCTAAATGGACAACGAAAATTTAATGTCATTACATATTATGAACGTTTAATAAGGATATGATAATTTAGTTGAAGTACAAACGTGCTGTATTGTTGTGAATATACCAAATAATTAAAGTTAAAGGATCGCCTGTTGCATCCAAGGGGCGGAGGAGGCGTAGAGGAGGGACGCTCGAGAACGTAGCGGAAGGCTGCAGCTAGACCTTAACAGATTATAACGAAATTTAGAGTCCACATCGTCATCATATCAAGGTACAAGGGAGATATTTTAACTCAGATCGGTGATCATTATTCGCTATTTGATTGGTTTTGCGTGATAATGGTAGTGACAAGGCTTGGTGGTGTGTTGGTGTGAGAAGGGGTAGCTAACTTGACTAGTTGGTAGTACCTGTTGCTTTGGTCAGTTCTCAGTGTTGAACAATTTTGAAGTTGAGAAGGAATGGAAAAACAAGGTAAATCTGAATAACTACTGCTCGGATGGCATCGATATAAGGTATTATTTTACATCTTCACAATGTTCTAGAGAAACCAGGGTTATATTTTTGCATTATCTGATGCATTTTGAGAAGGTTTTCTTCAATTACATTTCCGTCGCAAATTCTTAGTTTGTGAGATATTCAATGTTTTCTGTGAGACTTTATCTTCGAAAAATAAAGTTTAGTTTTGTTTGAACAAGGTTCTGTTATTTGTCAATGTAAGTTAAAGTTTGGTTAATATAGGTTATGTTAGGTTAGGTTAATATAGAAGCGGTAAATTTGCAGTTTCAACCAATACACCACACGTAACTATAAACTGTCTCAGAGTCTAGATGACACTGTTAGGAGCATTTCTAGCCCCATATTACATTGTTGGAAACCTATACTAAAAGGGGGGCTGTGCCCCCCTGGATCACCCCACTCTGACACTACCGAACCTTACCTGAACCTCCCTGTTAGGACACTATTTGGTAATTCTGGAGAATAAGTCCGTCACCCCGATTCCCCACCAACCCCCCCTATCCCTTCCCACAAGCTCGGGGGAGCCTGGGGAATCGGGGGTTTTGGAAGGGGGATGAAAAATAAGCGAAATATGGGCCTTAAAAAAAAAATTCGAAATTTCAAAAAATTTCGAAATTTCCTAACCTAACCTAATCTAGCAGGGGGGGGCGCACCCCCCTACTAACCAAACCTAACCTAACCTAACCATAACCTAACCTAACCTAACCTAACCTAACCTAACCTAACCTAACCTAACCTAACCTAACCTGAACCTAACCTAACCTAACCTAACCTAACCTGAACCCCCCCCCACGCTAGGACATTAACCTAACCTAACCTAGCAGAAGGAGCTGTGCCCTCCCTGGAACCTCCGTAGGACACTTACCGGTGTGGTGTGGTTATTGTTAAGGCGATGGAGGTGGGTAGAGCTTAGCGTACATCTACACGGCACTTCTTCCCGCACTTTTCACAAAGTTTCTTTTCAGGCACTAAACCATGTCTCGAGTAACCCTAATTCACAGTCCTTGAAATGTGTTCCACAAAAATCGCCATGGGACAAATAACATCCTTCACAAGATGTAATACGCTGGTAACCATATCAACAAGTGACAATGAACCTGTATCGGTATACCTGACATGTCCCTAAAACAAAACAAAAGCGTAACTGTGCCTAGTGTGGAAGGCTGTGATTGGTAGCAGCGCGAATGGCAGTGACGGGTGGCACCACGATTGGTGAGTTGAATTCTATAGATATCATGAAATCCTTATATGCCATTACCCACAAATCACAGTCATAAACAAAAGAAAATCAGTTAAGTATTTACTTTACAGAGGGAGGGAGCTCGCTGGACTTAGAAACTGTTGAATGTCACCACACTTTCGAGTGCTATTACGGCCACACTAGAAGTGAACACCTCATTTTTTTACGTTTGTGGAACCACTACCGAGTCTTCTAACTAATATGTGAGTTTCGTGTTTGTATGTGACACGGACCTATTCTCCAGTTTAATCCACTATTTGAACACAACCAGAAACCTATGCTATCCGGGGGGGAAGCTGCACCCTCCCCCTGAACCACCCAGCTAGGATACTATTCTAACCTAACCAAACTTAACCTGGATCCCCTCATCCCCCTTCCTCAAAGACACTGTTCGAACACTACCAGAAACCTATCCTAATCGGCACCCCCCTTGGACCCAACCTCACCTGGATCCCAGCTAAACTTGAGGTAAATCTTTGAAATTCCGTTCCGATCTTATTATTAATTTCTGACAGTGTAAGATGGGGCTATAAATGCTCCTAACAGTGTCATCTAGACCCTGAGACAGTTTATAGTTACATGTGCTGTATTGGTTGGAACTGCAATAATACCATAGAAGCTATCAAATGTTCTCTATGACCAAAAGTAGGGTGTTGGACGAGGTGCAGTCTGAAGATGGAGACGTAAACAAACGCCATTATGGTGAAGATGTAAAATTTTATCCGATATTAATATGAAGTCCTATATGGAGTGTACTCAACACAGATGGTGCTCGTCATTATTTACCTCGCAAAGAGTCTTTGAAGTTGTGTTATGTTGAGTTATGTTATGTTAGGTTAGATAGGCTATGGTTAGGTTAAGATTAGGTTAGGTTAGGTTAGGTTAGGCTCGGTTATATAAGCATTCCTTATTAGATTACTCAAAAGTTATGTTTTTAATCTTGGATTTTTCCAGATTGCCATATAGGTCTATATTTACTTATAATGACGAGCACCGTCTAAAACCTTCACAGATGTGTCGAGTACACTATATATACTAGTATTCCAAGCTGTACCAGGAAGGAACAATGAAGCAGATTCAAAAAGTCATGAAAGATACATCCCATCCCCTCCACTCCTGCTATGTATTCCTTAGATCCAGCAGAAGGTTAGCTCTGTCTACTCAACACACGGACAGATATAAGAAATCGTTTGTACCAAAGAGTATTGTACTTTTCAACCACTTAAAATAAAATATATATTTTATTAGATTATGTGTAACTGTGATAATTCTTGTACTTGTCTGTGATTTCAGTTTCCTATGCTGTAGCATATATTTTTACAATATTTTCTTATCTTTTATACTTATTAGTCAACTTCTTTTTATATGGAGCTCTAGCCAAAAAAAATTTCAGTTTGTAAACGTTGCCATGTTGCAAATTGACAATAACATTATCTATCTATGTAGGCCTTTCTTTCAGTAATTTGTTGCTTCTAATTTTTTTTGTTTATCATTGATTTTTTTTTCTTTTCTTATGCCCGTTTTTTTTGCTACTTAATTGTGTGGAAAGTCCTATGGTAGGAGTTGCAAGAATACTACCACCATATTTCCTGCATGTTGTAAAAGATGTCCTAAAAGGATGGAGCAACGAGTCTGGGAAACCCCTCCTCTGTCTTGTGTCCTACAAACGAAGAGGCTCAGAGGGAAGGGAAGAGTAATGTCTTCCCCAACCCTAATCATCTTGTCAGCTAAGCCCCTTTGAGGTGGATAAAAGTCAGGTCTGTAGATATGACAGATAGTTTAATTGATAAATGTGTGTGAAAAGGGATTGTAGATGTACAATAATGACCATTTTTGTCATTTTACTTTACAGACGTGTCATGGAAAACATAAAAGATGGATTGGAAGAAGGGTGCCTAGAGGCAGGGAGTACATCTGAAGATCATGATACTCACAGCCTGAAATCTGGATCTTCAGATGATGAATTCCTAAGATCAAATATTTCAATTAGACAACATCTGTTACGATATTTGCAGTCCACTCCTTGTCAGGTAAGATGTAAATTGGTACCATTGCCATATGTGATGAAACATATATTTAGAAGAAATATGTTATTGATGATTAGATACTATAAAAGTAAGTTAGTAATTACTTATTTACATGATAAACTAATGTATGTAGCACCACATCTAAATATGTATTAAAGATTGATAATCATGTAGTATGACCCTCAAAGCTTATGTGTATGTATGTATATATTTTTTTGTATTTGTAAGAGGTGTATCATATATGTATATCATATATGTATGTAAAATATATTTAACCTATGAAAATGCTTAAATGTGAATAGTAGATACCAAAAAAAGAACTATAAAATGGATGAGGTGCTTGAACCTGAATGTTTGGGTGCTTGTGTAAGGTTATTTATAGTTAGTGTCATGTTTCATTAAGTTCCTTAAAATTGTCACCTTTTTTCTTCTTCAAATTAATTAAATTCTTTGAAATACTTTTCCTTGACAGCCAATTATTAAATTTTTTTTATGTAATCAACTTTAGAATCTTTCTGTCCATAAAGTTCAAGGTGTCTTGTTTAAGGGGAATCATGGCTTTCCTATTCTTAATAGTGAGACAAATACATAATTGTTATTTTGAATCATCAGGTATTACTGGTTGGCTTAGTGGTCGTAGACATACTACTTGTCATCACAGAACTGATGTTGGACCTGGGATTAAAGGATGCAGATTCACCTTTGCCATTCCTCTTCCATGCATTGTCACTAAGTGTGATGAGTCTTTTTGTCATGGAAATTATACTCAAGATTTATGCATACCAGTTGGATTTTTTCACTCAAAAGGTAAAGATTGTATCATGATGGTACTTTCTGATGGACTTATTTTTTCTTTCATGATCATATTCTAAAGACTTAATATTTCAGAATTATTTAAAAAAAACTTTAATGTTTCAGGGGGATGTGTTTGATGCAGTTGTTGTGATTGTGTGTTTTTGTCTGGATGCTGCCTACCTCCACTCCCATGATGCTCACGCTGGCACTGGCTTCATGATTGTGCTGCGACTATGGAGGGTTGTCCACATCCAGCGAGGTCAGTTCCATGTGGAATCAAATTTTCATATTTTTGGTTTTGGATATTTGGCTTTTTTTTATTCAAGGTTAAAAGTATTAAGTAATATGATAAAAGAGGAATCCAATACCTATTATGTGCACTATAACAATATAAATAACCAGGATTTCACTTTTTTATCCCTCTTCCTAAAATACTCTCATATGCCATATTCTATTTTTCCTATCTCTTATACCTTGAATACCATCAAGAGAAAAATATTCAGGAAATATCAAGAACAAAATTGACCAAATTGACCATAACCGTCTTGCAGGGTTGGAAAAAACCCGGTTTTTTTTTTTTTTTTATAAAAAAAACCCCTCAACCCACTGGGGTTTTTGGTTTTATTTGGTTTTATTGGGTTTTTGTTTATTCTTCATATTTATGTGTAAATCAATTTAGACAAGTATTTAAAATGTAATCTAGAGTGAAATAAAAGGTTTGAAGTGTTATCTGAAGTAGTGATGGAAATTCCGGCTTTTTTGAGGGCCTTGATTCTTTTGTTCACGTTCACTCAGTAGAACCGGTTCTTTCAGCTCCCAAACAGCTCTTTTGGCTCAAATAATTTTTTTTTTAAGTAGTTTCATATATTCTGTTTATAATAATTACGCAGTAAAATTAAACCATATCATTTTTCCAAAACATGACTTTCTTCCTCATTATTTGAAATATCATTGCAGCATCTGATAGACTTAATTAAATTCTACAACTGTCATTATGAATATTTGTTCTATGACTAATAATTATGCAGTAAAATTAAACCGTATCCTTTTTCAAAACATAACTTTTCTCCTCATTTTCTTGAAAGCTATTAGAGATATTGGAAATATTATTGCAGCATCTGATAGACCTAATTAAACTCTACAACTCTCATTATGAATATTTTGTTTAATTTGGGTGGGTTTTTATAATGCCAACCCTGCCGTCTCGTGGCTCTTCAATTATCTTTGATTTTAAGGAGCAGCTATTAATGTTTTTAGTTATGATTTTTTTTCTAACTTGGCCATTCATCTTTCATGTATAGAAATTACCTCACTAAAATGTTGTAGGGATGTATTCGATAAATAGTCTCTTTTTGAAATGATGTCCCTATTTTGTGATCTTATTTCCAGCTATGGTGTCACATATAAAAACAGCAGGAGACAAAAAATTGCTACTAGAAGAAGAGAAGAGGTATGAAGTAGAACAGGAAGTTGAAAGGTATCGTATCCATAGCTTTGCCCAGGAGTCATATATTAAGCACCTTCAAGAGCTTCTGAGGAAAAACAACATTTCCTTTGCAGAATACAGAAGCCCTTCGGAAGTTGCAAGGTATTTTTTTTATGTGTCTATAAAAATGGTAATGAGATTTGTGATGAGGTCAGTGTCTGCATGTATTTGTTTTCCTAAGGTATTCTTCAAAGTTTAAATTATCAACTTCACAAAAGGAAGAGCTGAATAGGCTGTGTGCCGTCCGCATGTAAGAAAGAGAGAGAGAGAGAGTGTGTGTGTGTGCATTTATTATAATTGTTATTTTGTTATTGTTATCATTATCATTATTATTATTATTATTATTATTATTATTATTATTATTATTATTATTATTATGCTTCTGATTTGAAATGAGACTTGTGCATTTGTATGTAGGCACAAAAACAACTATACTGTGGAAGTGCTGTATAAGAATGACCTTCATATATTCTTCTTATTTTTTCTTCCTCCTCAAGTGTGTATTAGGAGAAAATGAGTGTGTGATTTTATATTCTCCACTGCTCAGTTCAATAATTGTGTCAAGTGTGCCATATTTACATATTTATGTTTATTAATTTTATTCTCTTTTTTTTTTAATTATCTATAGCATTCAGTTTGGTGTTGAAGTGACTCCTGAATAAGACACTGCCTTCCAAGTGATCAGCTGATATAATCAAATTCAAAGAGTGCAAATTATTGGTCTACCAGTACCTTCTGTGAAGGATACTTATTTGATCAAGTAGCTAAAAGCCAAAGTAAGTAACTTTATTGTATCATATATGAAATAATTTTTTATTAATTTAAGATATATATATATATATATATATATATATATATATATATATATATATATATATATATATATATATATATATATATATATATACATATATATATATATATATATATATATATATATATATATATATATATATATATATATATATTTATATATATATATATATATATATATATATATATATATATATATATATATATATATATATATATATATATATATATATATATATATATATATATATATATATATATATATATATATATATATATATATATATATATATATATATATATATATATATATATATATATATATATATATATATATATATATATATATATATATATATATATATATATATATATATATATATATATATATATATATATATATATATATATATATATATATATCAACTCAATTTCTGTTAATTATTTATGTTTTTACAATACTTTGAGTTGCTTCAATTTACAGAACATTTGGAACATACCGAGTGTATATCTTTCAATTTTATATATGGAAAATATGTCTGTTTTGGTTCTTGTTCTGTGGAATCTCAAAGGATTAGCCACCGCAAAAGTTTCCAGATTCACTTGTTTGTATGTTTCAACTTTGCAAACTGCATTTATCTCATTCTTCTATCCTCTTCGCTCAGGTATTGTATTTCTTCTTTGTCTCACTTTGTATGGACATTTTTTCTTGCATCTATAACTTTTCCCTTACTCATTTTTACATTTTTATCATCTTATTCTTTTCCATTCTCAAAAGACTAAGTAATCTCAGCCTTTGACCAGCTGTGCCACTGTATATTTCATTCCTTCGTCTATAATAAACATCTCAACACTTGCATATACATAACTTTTGTGATCACTCTACATTTTTTTTCACATTGCAGGCAACCCCTCAATTAACTCATACTATTTACTCGGATCCTAAGTCTCTCATTCTCATTGTTCATCTTTCATTGTGTTATGGGGCTGCCATGCACTTTTTCTTTAATTCATCCAGCTTTACCTATATAATTATGACCTGTTTATTACCCATTGTACCAATTATCTATTTTCCAATAGTTTATTACTAGTGCATATCAGGCATATTTGAGTCAAAAGTGTAGGATAGGAAGGGGAGGCTCAAAATAACTAATGTATATTGTTGAACTTTGGACATAAGTCAAGCAAAGTGGTAAAATTTTGTGCTGGAATGAGTAGTGTTGGTGCCATTTGAATTGAATCAGAATGGAAAGATAGAGTTGGAAGCATTGGAGATAATTTTGGCTACAAGAAGAATTGGATTTAGTAAGGTTTTAGCACCTTATTAATGAAAGAATTATCAATAAGTTATCAAATAAATTAGGCATATTTACAGACAAATATGATTATGATGGCATAAGCCCCATATATTTCTATAAGCCATCTTAATTTTTATTAGTATGAGTGTAAGTAGAGTCGAAGCAAAACCTTTCACTTTTAGTATTAGAGAATGAGTGACTGTTACAATGACATATAATATACCGGGCACCAGGCTGTATCTCGTGTATAGAAACCATAGTCAGATTAGTACAATGTCAGGTTCTCCAACTTAGTAAAGGCTTAATGCCAGAGGCATCTAGTATGCATAAGTGTGTTCATAGGCTTCATAGGGATGACATGACATAAAGCAGAATGTGGTTATTATCAGAGATGCTAAATTGGTAAGAAAAGATCTAGTGTTGCGTATGTCTCCAAGTTGGTGTGAAATATAAGTGAACGGTTGTTCCAACTGCTCTTAGTCTCTGATTATAGCGAAATTGAAGGCTTGTTTGCCAGATTGGACAGTAAAAAGATAATGCTGGTGATGAAGATTGAAATTTCTGGAAATTTATATATCTACTTAGGAAGAAACTGTCAAGATGGTTAATTTTGAGTCATTTCATGAAAAAACGTGCTTAGTTATTATATTTAATATGTGTTTTATATAGTATATGGAGGATAACAATCAAGTCCCTGGAAAATTCTGCAGGAAATTCAAGATAAGGAGTATGAGAAAAAGGTATACCACTGTATACATAAAGTGCAACAGCTTGCTTAGGCTTTAAACTGAGGATACAAGAATAAGAGGGAACAATAGATATTACTGTAAATAGCTTCAGACACTCACTCAAAGGTGCCCATATAGTGGGTCAAAAGTAGGACATCAATGGACACTCCTGTCTCTTTGTGAATGGTGCTTCATTTTCAGACACTATTATAATACAACTATGTTTGGTACTAGTCATCATTTATCCAAAAGATTTCCAAAAATCTCAAGCTGCATATTCAAAATTCTTGATCACTGTTTGAGATACTAGGAAAAATACCGGCAAAACCAGAACCATCGTGGGATTTAGTCATCAATAAAGATAGGAGTGCAATTGGCAGGAGTAAACAAATGTTCAAGAAAAAAAGAATCATGGAATATAAGTTGATACATCAGACTTGGAAGAAATGGAAAGACCAGTAACCCTGTGGGAGATTACATGATTTGTTAGGTTTGTGGAAAGAAATGAAAAGGGCTTCACACCATGTAGTGGGAAAGTCTCCGTTCATCCAGATTCTATTAAAAATTACTAATAGGAAAGCTTTGAATAATGGTAGTAAATCTTGAAATAAGGTTGTCAATACCAGCAAGACATTCACAGATATTACAGCAAGACTTGAGAGCTGTTATTATTTGAAGGCCGAAAAAAAACATAAATTAAGAGATAAAGAAAATTTGATAGGATTTTTCTCGGCAGTCTATTTGATATTAGTGAACTGTAGAGGGAGGTGAGATCCCGTACTGATGTGACTAAAGAATGAGCCTTAATTCATTATCTACCAATATTGGATCTACAATGTATTCATCATGTATATGTAAAACAGGTGCAGGAGAGGGTGGATGTCTGTCAGAGAGTTTGTGTATTCGTCTCCATATAGCTGAAAAGGATGAGCTTCATGTTAAGGAGGTTGGCATAACGGCACCAACTTAGGTTTTTGGAGAAACATATTGTTTTCTTAAAAACAGCAGAATTTCTTTTGAAAGATATAAAGGCTGAGAGGTGTCAGGTGTTTTGCATTTGTGGTGAAAACTATATCAGGCAGCATATTTTACACGCAAAACTCTGGCACAATCTAAACTCCACCAAGGATCCACTTGGAAGTAAAAGGTCTAGTGGTACAGGGAATAGTAGAAGATACAGCAATAAAAACAGAGACAAAAAAATAAGTTAACATATCATAAGTGGTAGAGAAAGATGATGATTGGCCTCTGCTCGTTAGTAGCGCAGGTTAGATAGTGATTATAAGTGGAGGATATAACTGGTCGCCTCCCCAGAACCACTATGGGGAGTAAGGGCAATGAAGGAGAGAGGTTATACCGTGCCGTTCATGACTGAACTTGTAGTTAGGTTCTTATCCTCTTGGCACTCACACTCCTAAAGTAAAACTTGTTAGCTCTAAATCCATCCTTACCACACGAACTTGCCTCCCTTCAAAATGCCTTAATTCCTTCTATTATCTGTCCTCCAACTCTATAAATTTTCTTTACATTCCAGAGCTTTCACATTGAATCTATTATATGTTTTTCCTAGGTCCATAAAGGTAGCATACAATTTTTCAGCCTTACTTAAATACTCCTCTACCATAACTTTAATTGCAAATTTCTGTTCCATGCAGCTTTTTTCTTTCCTAAATCCTCCCTGCTCCTTGCTAACCTTCTTTTCAGTGACTTCCATCAGTCTCTCCATCAAGAGACTGATATATATATATATATATATATATATATATATATATATATATATATATATATATATATATATATATATATATATATATATATATCTGTGTGTGTGTGTGTGTTTGTCTTTTTACTTACTATTATTAGATGAGCTAAATTAAAACATAAACCTATGATTTATCTTATGAAGTTTCAATAATTTCAAAGCAGCCCTCTTTTGAGAGGATCCATTGTATGTTCGACACATATGCTTGGACCAAAATATGCTTTTCATTGGAATGTCTAGATATCACTTGCAATAGATTTAAATGTTACAGCTGTTAAAACTGTTACAAGTACAAGTAGGTAGAATTTTTTCTCAATAATATGCCTCAAGGCCACTTGTAGACTAATCAGGTACAGTACCACTGTAATATATGTACTCATACTTTGTTTTGTACTTTTTTTTTTTACAAAAAATGTTAAAGCAACAATTGAAACTTTTAGGGTGACCATTGCATTGCTTGGCTTACTGTTGTTAGTACAGAGGCTATTGTATGATATAACTAAATTCACATTAGTTATGTAATATCTTAAGGTCATGTAACTGACCATGGCAGAAACATTTTTTTATGGATACTGTAATCTCATTGGATGTTGTACAGCAAAAAATCTACAGAAAGCTAGTAATAAGGAGATACTGTGCTCAGATTTACAAAATGGCAATTCCATAATCTTTAGAGTATTATTGAATTTGTAATTATATGTTTTGACTTTCCAAGACCCAGAAAACATCCTCCAGAGATGTAATTGAATATATATATATATATATATATATATATATATATATATATATATATATATATATATATATATATATATATATATATATATATATATATATATATATATATATATATATATATATATATATATATATATATATATATATATATATATATATACATACACATACACATATACTCAGTCTGTGCCAAAAGTTACCACGCTGATCATAAGACATGCTTACTTTCCTCATTAAGTGCAATTCTCCTTGCACGTGCTAACAGTTTAGGCTAAAGAGGCTATCATGTGTTTGGCAGCAAGGAACACCATCCTCATTTTTCCAAACAACATGCTGCCACATTAATAGTACTCAATCAGTTGCCATGAAAGATATATGTATTAGGCTGACTTTATCCCCTTTTTTATGCTTTTTGGTTTTATATTTGAGTATTTTGAGTATTACAGCTCACTAGATATGGGTGGAAATTGCACTGGTATGAAATATATTACAGGCTATCATTGATTTACATAAAGCTGGTCTCAGTGACTTAAGAAATTTGTACTCAGAAGTGTTTGCAGCTACACACTGTCCAGGAGTTGATATTCAAAACTGGCTGCAGCAAAGGCTTACCTCTCTTACAAAAAGAATCTTGGAGGCACTTTAGGGTATCTGAGAGGACAAAGAAAATTCTCTGGAGACAACTGGAAATTACAGTACACAACTTCAGGAAAAAATTATAATTTACTATCTGGTATTTTCCTTCGCACAGTCCATGATACGCAATGCCATAACTATCTACCATGCCCAAAAGTAGCCACTTATAAATGACTCACAAAGGAAGAAAAGGATCTAATTTGCAAAATAAATGTCATGAACTGGACCTTAGGTAAGTAACATGAAGTTGTGTGGTGTGATGGAAGCACTTTGTGTGAATGCAGCATCAACAAAGGGTACCGATGCCCAGAGTCTGTTCCCAATGACCCCACTACACTCAGAAAACAACAAAACACCCTCAGAGTTCATTGGTTTGTGGATCCTTTACTCTCTATGGCTTTGGTGATCTTGTATTTCCTCCAAACACTTTTGTCACTAAAGAAGTATATTTGGAACTTCATGGATCAGCTTGAGTCATCTTTAGAAAATATTGAAACCAATATTTTTCTGCAGGATGGCGTACTAAGTCATACTGCTATAATAGTAAAAAAAAAAAAGCTGTTGAGTTAACCTCTATAAGACTGGCTTGGTAAAACACCAGACTTTTTTTCCAGTAGGAAACTTATGGACAGAGATGAAGGCCAAGTTATAAAGCCATGACACCTTCGCACTTTTCAAGCTAGAAGGAAGTAGGGCTTCACATATGTTGGGCTGAATTCAAGCCTACAATACTTAAACATTTGGCTGATTGTGTATCTAACATCTCAAGGGGATGCTGAAGAAATAAGAAAATGCAATAAATCACCAAGTTTCTTATGAGGTAAATTTTGTTTTATAGTTTTAGTGGTCTGATAGGAAGCTTGCTTCCAGAAATCTGTTGGCACAGCAAATTTTGGCACAGACTATAGGTCAAGGTTGCTGTGTCTGTCAATGATGGGTAACCTCAGACATAGAAGGTAGACATGTGATGATATAGATGTTTTTCATGTTACATTATGTAGTACAGGTTGTACTTAAACAGGAATAAGTATGTACAAGGTGTGTTCAAAAAGCATCAAGACTGGTTTTGTAATCCTGTTGTAACAGGACATAAGTCATGTTATGCTTGGATCACACATCTGCGATCCAGCCTCTGCGACTATCTGCGATGCTGAAAATGTTGAAGTCGCCACCCAATAACCATGATTCACAACGACTAGGCAGATATGATTCTTCTTGCCCTTCTTCATGAGCTTACCAGAGGTGTCCTTCATGGTGGTGCTGGTGGAGGTTGGTTGGTTGGTTGGTTGGTGAGCGTTGTGCTGTCGCTGTCGAGTGGAGACTGTGCTGAGACGGAGTGAGCGGGAAGCGTTATATAGGGGAGATCCATCGTACCACGTCGTGTGGTGGGGGAGTCGCTCGACTGCACAACACAATCCTTTGCTGCTACATTGCAGAGCGCGGGGACGGTGCCTCGCTCACACTGCGTTTGAACATAATCGCAGCCACTTCCTGAGTCGTGCTAAGTTACTGCGATCGCCTGCGATTTTCTGTGACTAATTTCGCTATCGCTGAGATTAAAGCGTAGTAACCATTGTAAATTGCGATTCCGCAAATTTTGTCAAAGTCCCATCATCGCAGATAATCACAGATGCTGGATCGCAGATGTGTGATCCCAGCATTATGCAACCTACACATGATCTGACATGTTCTTGACTACATAATATAAGCATTATGATGTTATTGTTCTTAATTGTATGTGTGGTTTTATTTTAGTTGCACGTGTTTTTGCTGGTTGTCATATTTAGGATGACAAACAAAATAAGAAATGAATGTGCATGCAATTTTGCCAAAAATTGGGCAAAACACATTCTGGGGCACATGAAATGCTGGATAAAACTTATGGAGAATATTCAATAAGCAGTGTTAGATTTTTTGACTGGTACATACCGTTTTAAGAAATGGAGTACATCAGTGAAAAGTCATGAAACTTTCTTCTCTTACTAAGATGGCATTGGTCATCATGAGTATATTCCAGAGGGTCAAAGTGCGAGCAACGAGTACTATTTGCAAATATTGCACCATCTCTGTGATGTAGTATGTCGCAAATGACAAACATTTTGGTCTATATGTCAGTGGCAGCTCCACCTAGACAGCTAGTGCAATCTCAATATTTGAGGACAATAAGAGGTGCTTTGTACAGTGGAAAGTCTATTGGAATAAGTGGATTGACTCACAAGAAAAATACTTTGAAAGGTGCTACACATTTTTTGTGAATATTGTATGATGATAAATGTGGCATACTTTTTGAACAAACACCATTGGTTTATGATTCACTTTCAGAATCTCTATTGTATTAATGTATGGTACATGTGAAAAAAGAAGTTATATTATGAAAAATGTAAATTCTTTTTTTGTCTATCTAACTATCTATATACCAGGCTGACATCCTCCTAAAGGGTTTAGCCGAAATTAGGTGCGCACAGACAAACACACACCCTTGCATACATATTCAAACACACTCCTCTTAATTATCCATAGGTTCCTAAAAGAGAAGGTCAGCTACGCAAATTGGGCTGAGGGTGGGGGTTTCTTCCACGAAAGGACCTGTTTTTGGAATTGTATAAAATGTCTGACATACATTGAAAACATGGAAATAGAAAGCAGCACAGCAGTTAAGAATGCGTGCAGTGGAGATGAGCTATGTTAGGGGAGTGTGTTGGTGTCAAGATGGTATGATAGGAACAATGAGAATTTTGGAATGGATGCAACAGCAAAGTGAATTGTGGAATGGTTGAATGTGTAAACCATGGTACACTGAGATGTTTTGGACATATAATAATGCCTCATGTTTTGAAACACTGAGAGATTGATTGAAAGGAGTATGTACTCATGAAAGCGCTGCAGCTGGGGATTAAATCCCATACAGTACACTCAACGTATCGATCACACCATAATGATCATCAAGATCTAAATGGAGTTTGGTTAACATTAACTGTCCTGTCACTACGTGGCTTTTCATCCTCCTTTTTGAATATATTTCTGGTGTTTCTACATTTTCTAATTTTCCCTTAAACACAACAAGGCCACTTCCACTTTCTCTTTCTTCTACTGGTAATGTTTGCCTTGGATTTTGGTCATGGTCCTAAATTTCAGTGGTACAACATACCACTGCTGTTCAGCACTGTAATCCACTGTTTCCAAGCCCATTGTCGTTGTGGAGGGGCTTCGGGATCAGAAATTGCGGAACAATGCTGAAATGCCTCGGACTTCAGTCTCTGGTCCAACTAATTTTCACTTAACCATTTTCTTTTTCTAGCTTTATTTCATATTGTTCTATCTGTCTTCTCTTCCTACCCACCCACAATCACCAACTCTTCCTAAAGTGTGAGAGCTGTGCTGAGAAGATGAAAGGATAACTAAGAGTTCAGTCATGAATGGCCTGAGGGTGCATTGCACTTACATTTAGCTCAAATTTTAACTCAATGGGTGCATTGGCAGAATGCACCTCAAAAAATTCATCCCCAGACTTCCCTGGCTTTGATGAGGACATGCCTCCGACCTCGATTCTGAAAACTCCCTGAACTGCCCACCTGTCAACTCCCTCATCTCTTCCACCTCTTGTACCTGTTTCCCTAATAATTAACACCAACACCAATCTCTCCTTCTACATCTGTATCTTCCTCTATTATAATTATCTTACCATCATATACGCTTCAAAAAAGTAAAACCACTCACCAACCCTTTACTCTGACCTCTTCTATAACGCAGACTGTCCTCTCCTTCTCTCACCCTCACCCACGCCCATCTGTTACCACTAATCACTTTCCTTTATCCAGCCTCTTAATTTTGGTTCTCGCCAATGGAACAAATACTTCCATATCCCTGCTCCCTACTCAGTAAATACTTTCCAATTTCAAAAATGCATCCAAAGATAAGTGGAAAGGGTAACCTTCTCACACACGATCTGACATCTTGCTTAGTCATTGTTGACTCAGAATCCTCTCAAAGACCTTGATGGGAAATCTTTTCCTGTGTCCACTGATACCCAACTGAGTACTAGTACTGTTCTCATACCCCATGAAATCAGCCCAGTGGGTGTCTGTTGGCTCAACTGTTCTTCTGACTTCCTTGAACTGATTGCAGATGAGCATGATATTGCCAATGTATTCTGCTTTACTGTTAAACCTTGTGGCTGCCGCAAGTACCTAGCAAATATTGCAAAAATTATATTCAAAGTATATGATCTTCCAAATATTGTATACGTAGGTTGGGCCTTATGTAAGGTTAAACTTTACATTCCTTCCCATGTCAGTGCCAAAACTACTGGAGATTCAGACAACCAGCAAAATAATGTAGATTCCCTGCATGTTGCCCTCTCTGTGCTTCACTTGGTCATAACCATACAAGCTACCCCTCAACAAAATGCATTTGTGCAAACTGCACTTCGGAGACTGTCTTGTCTACAAATTTGAATAAGAGGTTGCTGCTGTCTACTGCGAACATGGCCTAATACTCAGAAAAGATAGACAAGAAACCCGTCAGTTGCTTTCAACAGGTTTTTCTCTCTCAATGCATCTCCACTAACACATAACGGACAATGGCTAGCACTACCTTTCTACCCTCTACTGCATCTCATCCTCCTTCCTCCACTCATACCTCTTCCTCTGCTATTCTTCTTGTTCCTTCATCTAGCATAATTATTTTCTCCACTACTATTACCCTCTCTTCATCCTCATCTCTTGCCTCTTCGCTTTCCATTTCTATCACCACTCCTGTAGTTCCTCCAGTGCTAGTGACTTATAATTTTTCTTTACTAGACCTTGACACCCCAACCTCTACTCCTTCAACTTCAAACCTTGCTCCCTGTCCACGCCATATTGTTACACTAATCAAGCATCGCTTCCTCTCCAAAACCATCTGCTGATTCTTCTTCATCTTTAATCACTAAATTTCTTTCCTACAGTCTTTACCAAGCAAACCTTTATTTCTACTGTCTTCTCTCCTCCTTCCCTTAGTGAGACCATCTCTGATATGAAGCCCTTTAGCAAAATCTTTCCTTGATGCCTCACTTCCTTCGCCATCCTTACCTCATCACATTCAACTTCCGCTAACACCCTCTGTGTTCCTGCAGAATTTCATCCCCTGCCCCGTAACCTTCCTCCCACTCTTCTCTCTCCCCATCTTTCCCTCACCCTTTTCCCCCTCTTTCCCTTCAACCCTTTCAGCCAGATCTACCAGAAAATCTCTTCTTGACTATCCCTTACCTCCTGGATTCTCTTGTGAATCTGTGTTTCATAATTCCTCTCTCCAAAAGTCCCCTTGCCTAGATACTGCCTTTACTTTGATACCTCCTACTCCTGATCCCTCTGCCTCTACAGTAGAATTTCCCATCTAATGAATAATTGGTGCCAAAAAAACTGTTAGATATAGATACATAAACTTATGGGAAAAATTGTAATTGGTGCCAAAACTTCGGTCAAGTCCCTATTTTCAGCTATTTTTGCCCTTCCGAGTGTTATTTTGAGACTTAAAATACATACAAATCATATAATATATATAATATTAGAAGAATTAATGATAAACCAACCTGTACAACACCCAGGCTTGCCTTAATTTAACTTTTCTGTCTCAGGAAACCCAGTCATCTTCACTATCTCGCAATTCTTGTGGCCTTTTACAATGAATTCAATCATCCTCGTTTTGTCTTCCATCGTATATTTATTCAATTTCTTTCCAACATGAGTAGCCCTTTTCACTTGTTCTTTTTCCTCAAGGTTTCCTTTCTCACCACTCCCCTCTCCGCTACCTGAGGTGTAACACACCGCCAGACACTCGTTAGATGGGATGGAGGGCCATAAAAAGGGAACAATGAGACAAGCACAATGGAACACGGTTGAAAGATGGCGGGGCGGGACTGACGAAAGTGACCATGAAACTTGCATGATAATTACAGTAATATCTTTCAAGTCTCATTTGGGAAAATATCCAATCACAAATTACTACACACTTTTGTAAGAATAAGAATTTAAAAAAATTTTGTATTATATAAAGGCCAGTACTTTATTTTTTATTTAGAATAAATGTTTTATAATATTTTCCCCTCTCTTCAATGCACTAGGTGCTTGATGGTGCTTAAATAAATACTAATTTTAATTAAAATCTTTGTTGTTTGTTTAGCCTTACATCAAGTTGTATTTATGACTCATAATAGTTGTTGAATTATGTAATGTATTTGATTAAGATCTATTGGATTTATGAATTTTGGAAGTTTTGATTGTGTGAATGGATGTTCAAATTATTTATTGCAGTGATATGTTATAGTTTTTTATTGATATGCTTGCAACTGAGTTAAGGTTAGAGCCATAATAGGATTTAGAGCCATCAGTGAAAACAAGTGCAATTGGCATGAGTAGTAGTGTTCAAGAAAGAGGGATTGTAAGATGTAAATTGATGTATCAAACTTGGAAGAACATAGGTAGTGTAGGCAGCAAAGGTAATTTCTACGGGAGTGGAAATTTCTTGGAAAGAAAATTAATGAGTTGTAATAATGAAAGGAAAGAAAAGTGTTCAAGAAAAAGTAATGTGTTGAGAGAGAGGAACCTGTTAGAAGTCACTGAAATGGGCTTGTTGTCTAGCTTCTTTTGAGTGTTAGGCCATGTTTGAAGTAGAGCGTAGCAATCTGCCTCCATAAAAGCCTACTGGCGCCAACGGTTTATGATAAAAAAAAAAAAACTTATGTAATAGGGATTCATGGGAGAATCCTGGAAGTGAAGAATAATCAAGAAGAGATTTTGTGGTAGATGCAGCTGAAGGATTGGGAGGGAAAATATGGACAAAAGGTGACGGGGAGGGAGAGGGGAATGTACAGGTGTAGGGATAGATGGAGGGGATAGGGGAGTGGGGGAAGATTTACAGGATGGGGAATGAACTGCTGGAACATAAAAGGTGTTAAAGGAAATTAAATGTGATGAGGTAGGGAGTGGGAAAGGAAGTGAGATATCAATGAAAGGGTTTGCTATAAAGGCTTCAATGTCCGAGATTGTCTCACTAGGGGAAGGAGGAGAAAAGATAATGAAAGTAAAAGTTTTCTTGGCAGGAGATTGCCAAGAAGATTTTATGATTAATGATGAAGTAGTGAAGTAGGATCAGTAGATGGTTTTGGAGTGGAAGCACAGGAACGAAGCTTGATGTTTTGTGTTCGAATATGGAGTGGGAGGGGAGCAAGGTTTGAAGTTGGAATAAAATGAAAATGTTATGAAAATACTTTGCACGGAGTAACCAATTATCATATAATAAAGACTCGTACAGCAAAACTTTACTGTAGAACATACAACAAAGCACTTACTAATTATGAAACATCTAAGTAGGTTTTCAGATGAATTAAACAAATGTGTATAAGAAAGATAATATAATATTGATATTGTTTACAAAGTACTAAACTATGATCAAATATAATATAAGAAATATACAAAATTCTATACAGTCATGCATATTTTTCACTCATCAACCAGAAAATATGGTAATTCTAATTTGTAATGTTTATAACTTCATACTTCCACCGGTCAGTGCCTCAATTTACCTCAACCATAACTTTTTTTTCAGTTGATTGAAATGACTTGTAAAATGATTTAATGGTGCAATGGGATGCTTGTGTTTGTATGTCAATTATAAGCCTCCCTCATTTCTTTATCTCTATTTAGTTTGTTGTCTAGGATTTGCATCATTGTTTTTCCTCCAAAACAAATTCAATAAAAATCTAAGTTTATTCATTGCAACCTATCTCCTCTAAATACTTCAGTGGCCAGTGGAAATGTTAAGCAACTCTTTGGATAAAAAATATCGTGCAGCCTCTCTATCCAAGCCTATAATAACCTTAAGATGACTGTATAACATTGTCTCATGTCTTTCTTGGCCAGTCCCTTATGTAGCTCTACTGTCAACATTCATTATTCTTATCCTTTTCACCAAATTATTACCACCAACTAAAACAAACCAAAATTAGGAATAGCACCTCTTTTTGAGAATTGGACATGTTAAATTTGTTGGGACAAATTGCAAACTCGAGTCCAATCAATCATTTTGGAGTTGACTGGCAGAAAATTAGCTAAATTATATTGAAGGTAGTATTTTCTAAATAGTGTCTTACTTGTTTAAGGCTGATTCACTCAAAGATTTGATATATATTATTTAACTATTTAGGATTTTACGTAATATTCTAAAAATTGCCAAAGTTCTCTACTGACCATAGTGATAGGGATCTTTCATTGTTTAAGGTTTCAAAAATTATTCATCACTCATCAATTTACAATTAAAACATTTTTAATGACCTTGAGGTCTGTGTAGACTAAGAGGATGCAACAACCAAAAGTCTGTTGAAAGTGGGAACCTGCCTAACAGAACAATACAATTTGTTAGTTTTGTCAACATTCATGTTAATTGTAACTACTGATACTGATTAAGGACCTATTTTCTGATTTCACAATTATGATTTAGTACGGATGGAATAGAATGAAAGGGTTAGTCTTACTGACTCCTACATCAAATTATTTGTGATTTTCAACTTCCTGCATTTTGGAAACCAAGTCAGATTATTGCAATCCTTTCTCCAGGTTTAACATTAACAGTAATAATATTTGCAACTTAATATTTTTTACCAATGATTTCTCTCAAAGAAGTGATAATATATTTGGAAAGACTTAGGAGATCTGAAGAGCAGAGCTACACATATGCAGACAATAAACATATGGCAGTGTTGTATATTAGTGGATATCCATGAAACAATTATGTTGCACAGCTGATGTAACTGTACTAGGTCCCATAGGCATTAATCAATCCATGCTTCTTTCATCTAGGGAGGCTATGATCTCACAACACAAGTTTTGAGTGCATGGGACCGATTTGAAAATGGTTAATTTAGTAATTATACTTCCAGGAACTGGTTATTTAGTAACCATTGTCATTTTCAGGGTTAACACAGTCATTTGCAAGAAGTTATGATGTCTCACAACCATTATCTCCTTATGAATCAAGGTCTATATTTTCAATCAGGTTACATCATCAAAACTCTTCATCTGCAACCAAATCCAGGTAGACATCAAATGATTCTCTGTTGCAAATACCGTCTGCTTTGTACACATATTTATGGAAAGTCCCATCCACACAGATTGCTGAAATGAAAGAATATTTAAATATACGTTTAGTGGATGTGTAGCAAAAAAAGCAGATACAGACATCAAACATATTATATGCATTCTTAAAACATGAACTTATATATGTATACATGGATCCCTTACACAATCATGATACATTATTATTCAAAATGAAACTAATATAATGTGCACTTTCCTTGTGTGTGCATGTGAGTGTATCATTTAATTGGATTACAGAAGTCAGGTTCTTGACTAGACTAACAAGAGTGCGTGTTGTGGAAATCCGAGAGGAGCAGTTGCTTGACAAGATGGAAAGGTGAAAGCAATGGAAGGTGTGGCATGAACATTTGCACAAATGGAATAATGTAGTGTAGTGGAATGGGTGAAAACTTTTTTACTCATGTCAATTGAACTCCTGTTCTTACTGATGGCTCTAAATAGCACTAATGCTTTGATTTTGCCTTTCTTTGACAAGCCCACATCCCCCATTTAATCTAACCATTTCAATGCAACTAAACATTCTTTCCCCATAATTTGCTCTTTTGTTTGCCTTTTCACTTAACATAGCACTATATGACCTCTGATGTTTGGTGATTACTTTATTCGCATTAACTTACTCACTCATGAATAGAAGAGGTGTAGATAGATAGTTAAAAAAAAAATGTAATTCTGTGATATTATTGAGAGAGAGAGAGAGAGAGAGAGAGAGAGAGAGAGAGAGAGAGAGAGAGAGAGAGAGAGAGAGAGAGAGAGAGAGAGAGAGAGAGAGAGAGAGAGAGAGCCCCACTTATGAATAGATAATAAGGTAAATTTACCCTTACTGCTGGAATAAATTTGCTGCTCCCAGATATAATTTAGCAATATATCCTATAGATTATTACTATACAAATGATGGCTTACCATACACAGCAGAGTTGGCCCCAAATGCACATATGCACGCACACTCTGGAGGTACAGTGAAGTTTGCCAGGGCCCACTGTGACTCCATGTATCCACCCAGAAAACCCATTTTTGAGAATCTGCACAGGGAATGGAACAATTGATTATATTGTTCTCAATTATGGCAAGCGTAATAGTTTTTATCAATACAACTACCATGACTATTATCATTATCATTGTTTGTGATCTATTTATCTACATACCAGGCTGACACCTCTCTAAAGGTGGACAGCCAAAACAAGGTGTACATACCCACATTCATACATACATACACTCCTCTCACTTAGCCCCTAGAGAAGAGAGGACACCCTGCCCAACACTGTGTCAGATCAGTCATGCAAATGAATCCCTGGGGTAAAACTCAAATACTCAAAACTTTCCAGGCATCATAGAACAAGCACCTTAAAACTAATGTCCTAAATTATATATCAATAATCTAGTAAATACATACGTAGAACGTCGATTCAAGCGAGTGTCTTTTAGTGCAAATATATGAATTGTGCCTTTGTCACTGGAACAGCAGAGGAAGTCACTATCACTGCTGAAGTTTATACTGTAGAATTTTAGAATATTGTTAGTTTCTAGTATTCCATATTATAAACAACTTATCAACATTATATAGAATCTAAACACAACATTCCCATTTGTATAACTGGCAAGCACATGCCATAACATATCAGTACATATCGTATTTTCATTATTTGTACTGCAATGTTGCCTGAGATATAATCATGAATCTGATCTAATGTATGTACAGTATTTTGGAGAGAGAGAGAGACAGAGAGAGAGACAGACAGAGGGAGAGGGAGAGGGAGGGAGGGAGGGTGTGTGTGTGTGTGTGTGTGTGTGTGTGTGTGTGTGTGTGTGTGTGTGTGTGTGTGTGTGTGTGTGTGTGTGTGTGTGTGTGTGTGTGTGTGTGTGTGTACTTACCAATATAGAGTTGCAGGGTCAGAGCCTCTCCTCAACTCGGCCAGTAACACACGCCTTGCAGTGTCCCATACTCGAATCAATGTGCCTTTGAGTGATGCTGTTGCTAGCAGTGTGCCCTCTCTGTTGATACTAAGACAGGCTAATTCACTTTGATGTGCTGGGATGGTAAATGGAGCTTGGGAAACGGTAGTTTCTGTTGTTAATAGATCCTGAAAACACATTTTTAATGTGATTAGTGCGGAGCTTTTTTTCTTATTCATTGTTAAATTAGGTCAGTAATGCTCATCCACTCACTTCTCATGTGACTCATTTGTTTGTTTGTACATCTAGTGCACTGTAACCAACTTTCACCTCGCTAGAATTATACCTTACTTCATGATTACTCCTGTAGTTGAGGACATTTAAGTGATATGTTCTAAGTATTAGATATGATGATACAATCACAGGCTACAGGTAGTTAAGTTTCATTGCCACTACCACTAGTATGGGGACTTTCTAAAGGTATTTGACCCATTTCATGCAGGTGGCAGCTCAGAAAACTCTCACTGACTACAATGGGAGAGAAATAAAAAAATGTGTGCTTGTGTAACAGTACGGTTTAGTACCAGATAGGTAATTTTAAAATATAAAATTTGCATTTTGCATGGATTCTATCAGAATTAGCATCACTTACTTTAGTTTTATTTTAGGAATACAAGAAATGTGAGAAAGAGTGAGTGATTTATGAAATTGGAGAAAGAAGCACTTGAGATTATGGTGTACTTTAGACTCTTGTGGTCAATGTAGAAACTGGTAGTGAAGCAATGGCAGAACAATAGCTGAACTTGAGATTTTTATCAAAGGGTAGAATTATTATATTAACATCAAATAGAATCTCCGGGGCAATATTTCAATACCATTAAACAGATACTCATGAAACAAGCAAAAGGAGAGAATAATATCAAATTATAAACTATCGCATATTTAGTTATAAGTTCAATCCATTCATAAAATTTGTATAGAAAATGAAGAATGGGACTATGTAGAATGAGCATGGATAAAGTTTTACTGTAAATTAAGACATTTGTTTATGCATAGTAAATGATGTATAATACATAAAAACGTCCTCTTCACAAAGAGGCCAAACACATTTCCTAAATTTAAAAGATTTTTGATGCTTTCTGAGGCTCCAAACCTAAGGAGCAACCTGTACCACTGATGAATATTATGTTTAAAGAAGTTTATCAAATATTTAAAAAAAAGTTATGAGAATACTCACTACCAACTGCACAGCACCAAGTTTGTGGGCAGGGAAGCACAATATGTGTCTATCAGCAGAGGGAAGTGGAGATACTTCACACAGTCCTAACAGATTGTTTCGTGTCTCACAGGTGAAAAGTCGTTGGGGAGAATGTGGGAAAGAAAACACATGGATCTGTCGCTGACATACCACCACTAATCTGAAATTATGACAACTTGGTCTTAGAGAGGAACATATAGAGCAATAGTGTGAATGCCAAGTGAGCCAGTTCACATAATATTTAGACCAAAGTGAAATGATGTGAAGGAGGGCCAGCCTAAATCGCACATAAATCAATTGAAAGCTTTTACTTTATAGTGCCACTAGATTAAGGCCAACAAAAACTTAAAACGAGTAAAATATGAAGTGTTTGTTTCTTGGAGATGGGGTAAAATGCATATGGCTATATTTCACTCAGGCCAGAGAAAGCTTCAGTTTATTTCACACACCAAACAAATCCTCCCAAATTAAGCAACACTTCACTTAGTCTAGAAAATATTTGAAGTGGCCTCATGAAACTTGTGTTACCGTATATTGCGGCTTATAAGTCGATCTGGCACATTAGTCGACTTCTATAATTTGATCTTAAAATGTTGTACTAGAGGTTTACCTTGCAGAAAAATTGACCCCCCTAAACTATTACTTAGTCTGACCCAATGGCGGCCCGAGTCACTAAGTACTGGGTTGTAAATTAAGTTTTATCTACAGTAAAATAAATAAAACAATTCAAACATTGAAAACACCACCGACTTCAAGCATTTCAACATAAACAAAGTCAGTTTTTACTTTTTTCTGTACTCACCTGTTTCACCACTATATCGGACGAATGTTTACTTTTAAAACCCTAATGGTAAGTGTCCAATTACCTACAGTTCGGCTTCAAACGTTAGAACAAAAGAAACAAAACGATCATGGTTGACTGCTCAGTGCTGCCACCTAGTGACGAGCCCTTAGGCCAAGTTCAGTAGCAGTTTTCTGGCATCCTGATGTTACTGGTGCAAATATATTTAAAGGTTGCTATTTTATATCTACCCCATAAATCGACCCCTAGTTTTGACCATAAAAAGAATATCTTAAAAACTTGACTTATAGGCCGCAATATACGGTAATCTGATATTCTACAGCATATGCATGTATATATGGGCTACAAGAAGATAAGCTTATGCTTAAAGGAGTCAAGTCCCTTACCTGTCTTTCCTAAGCCTCACAGCCAACACTGGGGCTGAGAAAGTAAACTCTAGGACTAGCTGGGATTTGCAATCATCATATATGAGAACAGTGTTATCTGCATACTTTGGAACTGCACCACCCCCAACCATTGCTATTAAGTTTGTCCGGTGCAACATTTCTCCATGACCAACACTTCCAGCTACACTTTCTTCTGAAATTAATATAGCAACTATTAATTGTCAGTTAACTGTTCGATTATGGAAACAAGGCTCAGCAGAATGGAATGCAATAATTTCATGTAGAAATAAAATGGAGACAATAAGGAGTGCTTCCCTAAACTTGTATTAACCTTTTGTACAGAGTTGTGTATAAGGGTGCTGGGCAGGCTAATAGACGGCCTTCCTTTAACTTAGAAAAAATGAAGCACAGATGAAGTTAATCTTTCTAGTGTTACGTAACTATCTATTAGTCTATATGGTCTTTTTTCTAAGCAGTTATATTAAAAACAGGAATAGAAAAACAGCAAACATGGTAAATGAACACATACTGCAGTTCAGAAGAGATTGTATTGAAAATATCTATCCCTATTAGTACTACCATGTGGTGATAATTTCACTTTTCATCCATCATAACACTCCATACTAAAACTCATAAAGCTATATATAAATTTGAGATATACATGATAATTAAAAAGTTTTATTACTTCAATGTCTTCCTGCATATAAGCTTCTAAAATAATTTTTGGGGAGTCATAACACTGATAAAGAATGAAAAATAAACCGAAGTAATTGTATACAGAAGATGCAACTTACTTAAGTGAGTCTTTTCCATGAGTGGTTCCAAGTTGTATATTCTAACGCCTGAGTCCATACAGCAAATAAAACAGCCTGTAATGGAAGATAAAAATACATATTTTCATAATCTATATTAGCTAATAATACTTGTACAAAACTTTGTATGAACCAAATTCTCTGTTGTTTAGGGCTACTGGGCTACCTAATATTTCCAATATTACAGTCATACTAAACAATATATCAAGTAAGTGACATGATGTATTTTCTATTTTCATCAAAAGAAAGTCTGTAGAGTATATGCATCTTGTTTTGTTGTAGTGATGGGACAGTCAATGTTGACCAAACTCCACTTAGACCATGGTGATCAATATTGTCTGATTGGTAAAGTGTCAGTACGTTGAGTGCACTGTCAATGGTTTGATCCCAGGATGTATGGCTACATTACTCCTTTTGATCAATTCTTGGTGTTTTTACATTTTCTTTCAGAGTTTTTTGTCAAACACAACAAAGACTTAAATTTTCTCTAACTTTCTACAGGTAGTGTTTTCTTCTTCAAATTTGGCTAAGTATGACATGCTAGTTGTACAACACTTTCGCTTGAGATCCCACCGTTCACCGCTGTAATGTCTTGTGTTTTGAAACACTATGATTTTAATCTAAGGGAGATAAGGTAGTCATGAGAGGGTTGTGCCCGAGGATTGAACCCCTGACAGTGCACTCAATGCACTGACTACCAATCAGACCATAATGATTCCCAGGGTCCAAGTGGAGTTTAGTCGACGTTGACTGTCCGATCACTACATTGGAGTCTTTCTTGTGGTGCAATACGGCATTAGTCATTTAATCAAATCAGTTCAAGATAGACACTCATCAAGGAAGAACAATCCAAGTATCATCTATGATTGGGGATCCCAAATGCCTTGAAATGGCCCTGAACATGTCTTTCATATTTTATTTGTTCCAACAATATTAAGCATGTTCAGCCAATCAGATACACGGTAGACACTTAACTGAATTCAACTGAACAAAACTTTCCAGGGAATATGCTTACAAATGACTTTTGGAAGAGGCTAGGTCTGTGACTCCATTCCATGTTACAATCATTATATTCTTGTGATTGTGTGTCTGGGTCAGGTCGGGTCGTCACTATATGGGCGGTGTGATCATACTTGTAATCATGATTTTTCCAATGTTTATCAAGCCTCTTTTCAAATGTGGTAATTGTTGCTGCATTCACCACATCATCCGGCAAATTGTTCCAAGTGTATACCACTCAGTCACAAAAAGCATATTTCCTTCTATTAATTCTTAACCTTCTCTTGTAAATTTTTTTACTGTGACCCCTTGAATTACAAACAGATCTTCACAAATTTTTCGATCATAGATCCCACACTCAAAATCTTGTATGTTTATCATATTCGAATTCGGCATTATTTTACATCTTCACCATAATGCTCTAGAGAATTCAGGGTTATATATTTGCATTTTGAGAATGGTTTCTTAATTACATTTCCGTCGCAAATTCTTAGTTAGTGAAATATTCAATGTTTTCTGTGAGATCTTCTCTTCGAAAATTAAAGTTTAGTTTGGTTTAAACAAGGTTCTGTTATTTGTCAATGTAGGTTAGGTTAGATTAGGCTAGGCTAGGCTAGGCTAGGTTAGGTTACATTAATATAGAAGCTATCAAATGTTCTTTATGACCAAAAGTAGGGAGTTGGACGAGGAGCAGAGGCAAGACGCAAACGTAAACAAACGCCATTATGGTGAAGATGTAAAATTTTACCTCAAATTCTTCTCCAACCTAGCATTCAGTTCTTACTGTGATATACAGATAATCTACTGGACCTTGTATGTAACCTTACTTCATGATATGCACAAAGTGAAACAGAACATAAAAAAACTCATCCTCACATTAAGTAGAAAATGTCAAAATACAAAAATCAGTTTCCATCACATATAACAAGGACGCTTACATACAAAATTGTAGTTAGTGTAGTGGTGTAAATAAAATTTATTATGAATAATGAGATGCATAGTCTATGTGAGATGCTATGAGTTGTATATAATGCTATTAGGTTTCTAACATTACAGTTGTTGGGGGCCTGTACGCCTGGGACCACTGCCTTCACCTCTACCACAGGGCACATAAATGCTTGCTCTTGCTTAGTGATAGTTAGCTGGATCCAGACCCCACTGTGCTGACCTTAATTCCATTTTAAGACCTTGAATACTTGAATACAGGTAAGTTGTCAATCTTGGTGTCTAGTGGTGTGAGATTATCAGACATTGTTGTGTAGAGTCATTCTTACCATGATCTTGGTTGAATCTCAAGCTGTGGACCTTCTCCCTGGCTGCCATGATATTCTTAAGCTGCATGAGGCATGTGCCCTGGACAGGGCTGGGTTCTCCGTCGTAGTTTTGTGTGTGTGTGTGTGTGTGTGTGGTACAAGTTTACTGTGTTCGATTCCAACCATCACGGCTTGGTATGGTGCATTCTGTCACTCTTATCACTAGTCACATATTATATCAACACAAGATTTAATGTAAAATATTGCGTCATTTATTTAAAGCAATACTGAATGAAAAAAAAATTGCTGATGATTCTATCAAAAGATAATTTTCCAACATGATATAAATGTCAAACAAGTTGAAGAGCCAATCCGAACACTTGTGTTGATAGAAGAAACAAAGCTGGATATACAACCAAAACATTAAACACTTCTTTGTTCAACGACGGTCAGTATATATCAGTATATTTCAATTTAAATTGATTCATCCACAAAACATTGCAAGTGTGTTATCAGTACGTTAAATTACTTGGTCACTTAAAATGACAATTTAAAAATCACGACAATCATGAAACTGTGATAAATTGTTTATTTATTTATTTATTTATTTATTACATTAAAAGGGTACTGGCTAAGGGGAAACAAAACAAGTATAAAAGAAATCCCGTTTGTCGCCAGACCCTGTAAAGAAGAGAGTGAGAGAAATAAAAAATGGGGGGGGAGAGAAGGGGGTGGCAGTTCAAATTAGTATGAGAGGTGTCTTGACACTCCTCTTTTGAAAGAGTTTAAGTCATAGGCAGGTGGAAAAACAGACAAAGGAAGAGAGTTCCAGAGTTTACCAGTGTAAGGGATGAAAGAGTGAAAATACTAGTTAACTCTTGCATTAGGTAGATGGACAGAATAAGTATGAGAAGAAGTAGAAAGTCTTGTGCAGCGAGGCTGCGGGAGGGGGGGAGGCATGCAGTTAGCAAGTTCAGAAGAGCAGTCAGCATGAAAATAGCGGTAGAAGATAGATAAAGATGCAACATTACGGCGATGACTTAAAGAGTCAAGACAGTCAGTTAGAGGAGGAGAGTTGATTAGGCGAAAAGCTTTAGACTCCACCCTGTTTAAAAGAGCTGTATGAGTTGAGCCCCCCAGACATGAGAGCCATACTCCATACATGGGCGGATAAGGCCCCTGTACAGAGCAAGCAGCTGAGAGGGAGAGAAAAATGGACGCAGACCTATAGCATCTCGCCTTGAGTCATTTAATTCTCGTTGGGTTGGGCGTCGGTTGTACGACGTTGAAAAATGCGAGGTGGTGTCACCAGCATAGGAGTGGATAGGGCATTGAGTCAGATTTAGGAGATCATTGATGAATAATAGAAAGAGAGTGGGTGATAGGACAGAACCCTGAGGAACACCACTGTTGATAGTTTTAGGAGAAGAACAGCTGCAATAGACCGGTCGGAAAGGAAACTGGAGATGAAGGTACAGAGAGAAGGATAGAATCCGTAGGAGGGTAGTTTAGAAATTAAAGATTTATGCCAGACTCTATCGAAGGCTTTCGATATGTCAAGGCCGACAGCAAAGGTTTCACCGAAGTCCCTAAATGAGGATGACCAAGATTCAGTGAGGAAAGCAAGAAGATCACCAGTAGATCGGCCTTTACGGAAACCACACTGGCAATCAGAGAGAAGGTTGTGAGCTGATAGATGCCTCATTATCTTCTTGTTAAGGACTCTCCTTCAAAGCTATAGGGCGGTAGTTAGAAGGATTGTCACCTTTTTAAGGGATAGGTTGAATGAGAGCAAACTTCCAGCAAGAAGGATAGGTAGAAGTAGAGAGACACAGACGAAAGAGTTTGACCAGGCAATGAGCGAGTTCGGAAGCACAGTTTTTGAGAACAATAGGAGGGACTCCATCCGGTCCGTAAGCCTTCCGAGAATCAAGACCAGAGAGGGCCTGGAAAACGTCATGATAAAGAATTTTAATTTTAGGGATGAAGTAGTTAGAGGGTGGAGGAGTAGGAGGAATATGCCCAGTATCATCCAAAGTACAGTTGGTAGCAAAGGTTTGAGCGAAGGGTTCAGCTTTAGAGAAAGAAGAGACAGCTGTGGGGCCATCTGGTTGAAGTAAAGGAGGGAAAGATGAAGAAGTGAAATTGTTAGAGATATTATTGGCTAGATGCCAGAAATCACGAGAAGAGTTAGAGTTGGAAAGACTTTGACATTTTCTATTAATGAAAGAGTTTTTAGTAAGTTGGAGAATAGATTTAGCATGATTACGGGCAGAAATATATAGGGCATGAGTTTCAGCAGATGGATGGCTACGGTACTGCTTGTGAGCCGCCTCTCTATCATTGACAGCACGAGAACAAGCAGAGTTAAACCAGGTTTTTTTTTAGCTTTAGTATTAGAGGAAGTATGAGGAATGTATAGCTCCATGCCAGAGACAATCACCTCTGTTATGCGCTCGGCACAAAGAGAAGGATCTCTGACATGGAAGCAATAATCATCCCAAGGAAAATCAGAATAGTACTGCCTCAGGTCCTCCCACTTAGCAGAGTTGAAATGCCAGAAGCACCTCTGCTTAGGCGGGTCCTGAGGCTACACTGGAGTGATAGGACAGGTAACAAAAATAAGATTGTGATCGGAGGAGCCCAACGGAGAGGAAAGTTTAACAGAGTAAGCCGAAGGGTTGGAAGTTAGGATAAGATCAAGAATGTTGGGCGTGATCATATATCAAAAAATCATAAAAGTTGGTATAAACATTGTGTGACTGATATGAGCCAAAAAAAAGGTTAGACGATGTTGTGATCGTCCACATAATTACAATGTGTTTGTTGTTTGACAGTAAGGAAACGTAACTTTAAAAATATTCCGGACGCAAGCTCTAACTTCATTATCTTCCAACAATGTGCCGTCAAGAGGCACTGAAGTGAAATTAAAGTCTCCAAGCTTGGTGGACTCACTTTTTCACGGGTCAGTTTCGAAACGGTGATTGATATAGGAGAGTTTAAACCTTTAAGGGATAAGACACAAAAGGGGAAAGGAAAAAGACACAAGGCAAGTTATGATAATGATATGGTACTGCTAGCACCTACAGTAATTACTATGCTCTAGGATTTTTTTTTAATATATCAGATGTACGTTGCCGAACATGATTAATGTGTATAATACCACTAAGAAAAGTGCGTGGTAACACCAATGAATTACCTTAAATCAACTTGGCTCAATGGGTGTAAGGTAAATTCACTTAGAGCCTCTTGGGCTACGTCAGGAGGAGGAAAAAGAGTAAAGTAATACCTGCAAATGGTCACGTTTTCTTCGTCAAAATCGCGTCAGGAGCTACAACTAACAAAAGCGACAAATATAACCAAACTTTGCTCCCTCACCGTCATCCAAGGAGCACGGACGCCAGCAATATAGATTCACTAAACATTTACCAAATTGTTATGTGTGTGTGTGTGTGTGTGTGTGTGTGTGTGTGTGTGTGTGTGTGTGTGTGTGTGTGTGTGTGTGTGTGTGTTATGTGTGTGTATATATATATATATATATATATATATATATATATATATATATATATATATATATATATATATATATATATATATATACTCCCATAATTTCATAC
>JAXIVD010004945.1:25000-32206 GCA_036785275.1 Cancer borealis | reverse complement strand
TGAGAGAAGAGAGAGAGAGAGGAGCGAGGAGGGAGGAGGAGGAGGAGGAGGAGGAGGAGGAGGAGGAGGAGGAGGAGGAGGAGGAGGGGGGGGTTATTGCCTACAGGGTGTCACACAAGCTTGGTTTAGAGAAGTACCCCACCAAACCGGTTCTCCATGTTCTCTTGTTCTCGTTTGTTCGTCTGTTCGTTCGTTGCTTCACCCTCTTTGTTATTCACGATTCTTCAGTTGGTTTTTTTTTGTTCCTCTTTTTTTTTCTTCTCTCTCTTGTCATCTAGTGTTTTGCATAAATATATTCCTTCTTGTTCTTTTCTGTATTTATTTTTTATTTGATTTTATCAGTGTGTGTGTGTGTGTGTGTGTGTGTGTGTGTGTGTGTGTGTGTGTGTGTGTGTGTGTGTGTGTGTGTGTGTGTGTGTGTGTGTGTGTGTATGTGTGTGTGTGTGTGAACTAGTCTATATAGTCTCGTCCAATCTGTTGCATCACTTCTCAAAATCGTGACCGGCACTTTCTTTTTTTCTCTTTTTTTTCTCTCTCCCCTTTCTTTCTCTCTCTTGAAGGGGTTTTGTTGGGGGTGAGAGGAGAGGGGGGAGGGAGGCATCAACCCCTCCACTTCATTGATGACTTGAGGTTCTCTCGTGTTGCATCCTTGTCCTGATCCTCTAAGTATAAGGATAAAGTGGCGTTAGAACACATGTTAATTTGTGAAGGACATAACTAACTCAAGAATGTTAATTATAGTGTTGTTAGAGGAATTAAATGATTATCTTCACTCCCAAATAATGATAATAATAATGATGATAATAATAATAAACCTTTTCGCAATGTCCTCTCTATAACGAACAGAAACCTTATATATACAGAAACCTTATAGATATATGTATTTGTCCCTTATTATTTTATACAGAAAGAATGATATTATTCATCCTGGTTTGGAGGATCACGCGCTGGACTCTTGATGTGGTAAATAATAGATCACTGAGGGGGAAGAAAATATACACTGGTTTTTATTTATTTTTTATTATATATGAATACAGGACATTATACTATTAGTTCATTTATGTAGCAATAAGTGGCAGAAAAGATATGTTGATGAAATTAATAGATAGATAGATAAATGAATAGAAGAAGATGAGGAAGAAGAGGATGAAAAGAAAGAGGAGGAGGAAGAGAAAGAGAAAGAGGAAGGGGAAGAGGAAGATGAGGAGGAGGAAGAAAAAAAACACTACTACTACTACTACTACTATCACTACTACTACTACTACTACTATTACTACCACTACTACTACTACTACTACTACTACTACTACTACTACTACTACTACTTGTTGGTTTCTTACAATATTTTTTTCCTCTCTTTTTTTCCCTTCCGTGACATTCTCCTTCTTTAAAGTTTAGATCTCCACCCAGTGCACGCTTAAAACCCTGGAAATTCCTGGAAATGACCTTCAAGCACTGGAAAAGAAAGAGAGAGAGAGAGAGAGAGAGAGAGAGAGAGAGAGAGAGAGAGAGAGAGAGAGAGAGAGAGAGAGAGAGAGGAGAAAGAGTTACTGTCTCGTAACTCCTGCATACATTCACTCACTCTCACTCTCACTCTCTCTCCCTCCCTCCCTCCCTCCCTCCCTCTCTCTCTCTCTCTCTCTCTCTCTCTCTCTCTCTCTCTCTCTCTCTCTCTCTCTCTCTCTCTCTCTCTCTCTCTCTCTTAGGGCACAGCTGTTTAACGTGAAAGGAAGGGAAACCTGTTAGGGTGATGAGGAAGGATAGGATAGGAGGAGGAGGAGGAGGAGGAGATGAGTGTGTGGAAGGCTGAAGGTTACTGGGAGGAAGCTGGTAGTATGTAAAAGGGTGGAGATGAGAGACTGAGGACATATGTAATGAGTAGACTGGGAGATGAGAGGGAGAGGCTGGGTAAAGGATGTTGGGAAAGATTCATTTAGGAAGTTTAGCGGAGAAAATTATGTGTAAGGTTGTGGGAAAGTTTTTTATATAGGAGGAGGAGGAAGAGGAGGAAGAGGAGGAGAGGAAGTCGGGTGTTCTTGTTAGGTTTCATTGTCGTATCCTTGTGTAATTTTGTGTCTATTTGTGTGTGTGTATTATGCATTACATTACGAAGGGAAGAAGCACTGAGACAGAGAGAGGGAAAGAGAGAGGAAGTAAGAGAGATCGTGTTCAAGTCTGTCTCTGTTTCCCCTTCTCTCTCTCTGCTTGGGTTAGTGCAGCTGCCTCACCGATTAATTAATGACCCGAGTAATGCAAACAATACAACGCCTAGTGCTGTACGGCGTCAGGTTACGACAGTAAGGCAAGGCAGGATCGTTAGGTTGGGTAGAAGCAGTTAGGGTCACATTGCAGTCTGTTAGTGTTGATGATAACTTGTGTTCTGCCTTCTGTAGGTCATGAGGTTACGGTATATGAGTGTATAGTATGTTGTGCATGTATACTTATGTGCTATGGTTGTGTATACATGTAAATAATGTAAGAATGGTGATGTTAAATGTGGATGTTAACTCTTTTCCTTCTTATCTTGTGTTGTTGTAAATTTCTTCCTATAAACTACAATGTGATGATAGTGATTGTGATGATAATGGTGATGGTGGTTGTGATAATAGTATAAATGCCTTAGGAAGATAGTGACCAAGTATTATCTTTTAGTAATGGATAACAATCATGAAGAAGTTTTGTTATGAAGTTTGTTATTTATAAGTTTAATTATAAGGGATGGAAAGGTGTTTCTGGTGTTGAGATGTTGAGATTCCTGTCTGTCTGTCTGTCTGTAGTTCTGTGGTCAGTGAGGACGTTCCCATCAGCATTCCATTGTTAGAAGAGGGAGGGAAGGAGGGAGAGAGGGAAGGAGAGGGAGGGAAAGAGAGAAAGAGAGAGAGAGAGGAGAGTTAGGGTGGGTTAACGGCTCTCCTTACCTTGTCAGACTCCCCTAACTTACCTTCCTATACTTTCATCTATTATAGTTTCCTGTAGTTATTTCTTCTCATGTTAGTTATGTTTCTGGGTGGTCATGTAATATGTATGTGTAATTTCATCTTATCCTCCTCCTTCACCCACATACACACACACATACCCACACACGCGCCCCGCTACCCTGTATTAAGGCATTCGTGGTGAAGAATATTTATACATTTTCTTCATTATAAGTTATGCAAGTCTTCCCTTCAATAACTGTACCTCCATCTCTTGTTATCTCTCTACCTATACTTCACATACAGTATTCAATCCTATAACCTGCAGTTCTACATGTATTCAACTGTATTTTGTTATATTTATCATTTTAATTCAAGCACCTGTGATCAATTTTGCCTCCTGTTCCTCCTCCTTCCTTCTCCTCTCATTCTCAAACCTCTTCCTCCTCTTCTCTTCTCCTTCTCTCACTCTCCAGCCTCCTCTCGTCTTCCTCTCTGCCTCCTTCCAGCCTCTCTCAGTCCACGGTGATCGCTTCATCTAGAGCACCTACCTACCTACCTACCTACCTACCTACCTACCTATCTGCACTGTGTCTTGCCTCACGTCTCCCTTCCACTTCATCCTTGCACTTGCTGGGTTACATACTTCCTTTTCCTTCCTTGCTTCCTTCCTTCCTTCCTTCCTTCCTTCCTTCCTTCCTTCCTTCCTTCCTTCCTTCCTTCCTTTCTTCTTGTTTTCTTCAGTTCTTTCTTTAGTATCGTTCTTTCTTTATTACGTCTCCTTCACACACCTCCTCCTCGCTTTTTCCTTCCTTCCTCGTGTGTCTGTGGTTTTCTTCCTCGCTATATATATTCACACTTTTTTTTTATCATTATTTTCCTTCCTCCCTTCTTCCCTCGATCGTGTCTCCTCTTCTTCCTCTTCCTTCTCCTCCTCCTCCATCCTTCTAATCTCTCGTCACTCTCTTCAACAACACCCTCCCTTTTTTCCCTCTCTTGTTTTTCCTCTCCCCTGGTTTCTCGTAGCCCATCCATTACCGCCATTTCACTCCCCTTTCTCTCCATCCCTCCCTCCCACACCCATTATGTATATACACACTGTTTATATGTATGTATGTATGTATGTACTCGTATATACACACACACACACACTTCTCTTAGCTTTCCATCTCTTTCTTGTCTCTACCTTTTCTCTAATCCGATTCATTCGCTCCCATTTACTTACCTTCCCATCCCTTCCTCCCCTTCCTCCCCTTCTTCCCCTTCCTCCCTTTCCTCCCTCCCCATCTTCCAGCCTCCGTAACCTCACAGTCCCGCTAGCCTCACCGCCAACCATCCGTCGTCTGGAAGCTTATCACGTTCCTGTGTCTTTGTCCGCGGCACAAACATCGCTGGACCCAGTAATCGCCTTTAGGAACCTCACACAAGGCGACACTCTTTACGGTGACCTTTTCGGGTTAGGTTAGAGGAGGTGAGGCGGGTAGGAGTGTGTTGGGGTGGGTAGGGTTGGGGTAGGGTGGGGAGGAAGGCTGATGCAGGTCATGAGATACTTTGGCGTGAACTGTGAGAAGGTCGTGAGCCAGGGTGAGGCTGGGGTGAGGAAGGGGTGAGGCAGGGTGAGGGTGGTTAATTAAGGGAAGCGTGAGGTCTGGCTTCAATGACCTTTATGCCATTACAGTTGCACGCCCAAGTGACCTTTTTCCTCAAGTGACCTGGGAAGATGGAGAGAGAGAGAGAGAGAGAGAGAGAGAGAGAGAGAGAGAGAGAGAGAGAGAGAGAGAGAGAGAAGAGAGAGAGAGAGAGAGAGAGAGAGAGAGAGATAATATAATCATGAATGAGTGTTAGAAGCAAAAACAAAAAAAAATGGAATAAAGGAAATGACACAAACACCAACGAAGATATGAAATGGAAAATCAAAAATAAATGATAAATAAATAAAACAATGACACACACGAACATAGAAAATGGATATGATCGCATACGGAAGGAGAGAGAAAAGAATACAGGGAAGGGAAGGGAAGGAAGGGATGGAGGGATAGAGGGAGAGATAGAGGGAGAGGAGAGGAGAGTATCAGTGACAGTGGTAATTTTAGCTGTGTTACGTAACGGTTTGGTGAACTTTGAATTACTGTGTTGGCGGGAAGGAAGGAAGATATATAGACGTAATACCAAAAAGAAGAAGAAGAAGAAGAAGGAAGAGGAGGAGGAGGAGGAGAGGAAATATATGATAGAGACAAGGAAAAGCAAGTAATTTTAGATAAAGCGAATAACTGTCGTGAGAGAGAGAGAGAGAGAGAGAGAGAGAGAGAGAGAGAGAGAGAGAGAGAGAGAGAGAGAGAGAGAGAGAGAGAGAGAGAGAGAGAGAGAGAGAGAGAGAGAGAGAGAGATAATTAATGGTGAAAATGTGAACAAAAGAAGTCAGTTGTGCGTAAGAGTGTGAAGACAATAAAGCCAAATAAACTGTCAGTACTAATTTGTGTTTTGTGTTTGTGTGCGTGTGTGCGTGTGTGTGTGTGTGCGTGTGTGAGGCGTGTGGGGTAAACTGAATGAATAGGCAGCTGTCCGTACACACACACACACACACACACACACACACACACACACACACACTCCACATCACACCCACAAAGGAGGAGGAAGAGGAAGAGGAAGAGGAAGAGGAAGAGGAAGAGGAAGAGGAAGAGGAAGAGGAGGTGTTAGGAAGAACTTTTGTCTTTCTGAGTAGAAGTTAAAGAGTTATCAGGTAAAGATAGGTAATTAATTCTACAGGTGTGATTGTAACCTCCCTCACCTTACTTATCTCCCTATCTATCTGTCTATCTGTATGTATGTTTGTATTTATGTATGTATAGATGTATGTATGTATGTATGTATGTATGTATGTATGTATCTATGTATCTCTTTCTATCATCGTCAACACTACCACCACTCATTCACACACACACACACACACACACACACACACACACACACACACACACACACACACACACACACACACACACACACACGTCATTATGTAGTTACAAAACGCCCACTACATCTACAGAAGCCTTGTTGCAGCTGGACTGTAGCGTGGCAGTCTTAATACAGTCATCTGCCTCCCACACACACACACACACACACACACACACACACACACACACACACACACACACACACACACACACACACACACACACACACACACACACACACACACGGCACTCTTTCATGTAGTAAATGTCGCACTCAAGACCCTACTTAAAATTGTATGTGTGTGTGTGTGTGTGTGTGTGTGTGTGTGTGTGTGTGTGTGTGTGTGTGTGTGTGTGTGTGTGTGTGTGTGTGTGTGTATGTGTGGTCGTCTTACTTTAAATATATACACATGTAATAGTTTTTTTTTTCTTCTTTATCTCTAATTTACACACACCAAAAAAAAAAAAATGTTGAACCGCAAAATGTGAATGAAAAAATGTGTTAGATATTAATACATTTATCAGCTTTAAGATAGACGCCTCAGGAAAGAAATAATCCTTAACTAATCTATCCTTGACTTAATTAACAGACTTTATAATATGTAAAAGATCATTGTTTGAATAGAAAAATAAAAAAATAAAACAAGGTGAATGAAATGCCTTGTCTGTTAGTGTGTTTGTGTGTTTGTTTCATTAAGAGAGTTTCAAAAAGATGATGAAGGATGAGATATAAATACAACCTGACCTTAAAATAATGATTATGGTTTTGTCTTTCTAGTGGGAGGGAGGAGGGAGGGGAGGGGAGAGAGAGAGAGAGAGAGAGAGAGAGAGAGAGAGAGAGAGAGAGAGAGAGAGAGAGAGAGAGAGAGAGAGAGAGAGAGAGAGAGAGAGAGAGAGAGAGAGAGAGAAAGAGAGAGAGAGAGAGAGACCTCATTACACTTCATTTATATCTCTGTAGTGGAATTGTCTTGACAGATACAGACATAGAGACAAATAGACAGACAGACAGACAGACAGAGAGAGAGACAGACAGACAGACAGACAGACAAATAAACAGACAGACATAAGAGGATCAGCTTGTAGGGTTGGAAAGTATTGATGCAGGAAAATAAAATAACATTGAATGCATTCACCTCATGAAACATCAAATTTATTATCTACACTTGTATATACTTTTCCCCTCCTCCTGACCTTCCTCCCTCCCTTCCTCTTTACCTTCCTCCTCCTCCTCCTCCTCCTCCTCCTCCTCCTCCTCCTCCTCCTCCTCCTCCTCCTCACCTCACCTCACTTCAGTTTCCTCCCTTCCTAATCTTCTTCAAATTGGTCTCCTACGC
>JAXIVD010004945.1:0-15000 GCA_036785275.1 Cancer borealis | reverse complement strand
ACAAACATAATTTAAACATTAAGAAAAATTTTAAGTTACGCATATGTAAAGAGAAAAAAATAGTATAAAAGCGTTAATATTTCAAGTGGCTTAGAAATATAAAGGGAAGGTTTTGTAGCGGTAACACGAGACGAAGGAGACAAGGAAGAGGAGAAAAGTAGGTGGAGGGAACAGGAGGTAGGTGGAAGGGACAGTAGGTAGGTGGAGTTAGTAAAATGAGATAAGACAAGTGGAAGGGAATGACAAAGTGGATAAGACTGTACCTCATACTACTACTACAAGGGTAAGACAAGGACATTAAACTCTGCTATAGAAAAAAAAGAGGAAAATCTCACCCTATACTTTATTTTTTCTATGTTCTTTCTGTCCCTGTATCCTCTCCATGTAACCTCACACGCCCTGCCCTGCCCCGCCCCGCCTCGCCCCGCCCCGCCCTGCCCCGCCCTGCCTCACCCTAAGGACGTGTAAAACCTTCTTCCTCATGCTACTCCATCACAAGATCAGCTCGAAACACCTTGTTATGCCGTGCAGCCTTCCGTGTCCTTGTGTTTAGGTTGGGTTTTGTGCAGCACGGGAGGATCTGCTGTGTGGTGAGGACTTGCTGTGTGGTGAGGACTTGCTGTGTGGTGAGGACTTGCTGTGGTAAGGACTTGCTGTGTGGTGAGAACTTGCTGTGGTGAGAGTTTGGCTGTGTGGTGAAAGTCCTGTAGGTGCTCCCAGTTCTCCTTTTTCTTCCTCTTCCTCCTCCTCTTCCTTTTCCTCTTCCTCTTACCTGTATGTCTTTGTAGTTTAGTGAAGTCAAACAGCCACGCAGAGACCTATGGGTAAGTTACTGTTTGTATTCCTTTTGTAATCCTTTGTAATACTCTTCTTCCACCCAGCGAACTATAGTATAGTGAATCATTACTCCACTCACTACTACCTGACTTCTATTATTATCATTATCATCATCATTATCATCCTTATCATTTGTCGTCTAGTCATTTTCATCCTCCTCAGTGTTTCATCTCCATCCATCCCTCATTTTTCTCTCTCATTTTACTCTTTGCCTTTTTCTCCCCACGAAATTATTCCACCACGTGTCTTCTATCGCTCTTTAAGTCTAGAAAAATAAACACATTCCCCCTCTCCTCTCTCTCACCCTCTCTGCTTCCTTAGTCCTAGAGTCGTGTGTGTGTGGTAAAGAGGTTGTCGGGTACAGGGTAGTAGTACTTTTAGCATACCCTTAGCATACCTATAGTAAGTGTTCAAAGTGTCATTCCGTGGACCAAGAAGGAACAAGAGGCGTGTTAGGTTACGTTAAGTCTAAGGTAAGGTAAGGTAAGGTAAGGTTAGGTTCGTCACTTGTTATATGTAGCTACTGAGGATCAAGGTAGCAGAGTAACACTAAACGGTACTGTAACGTAACCAGGATCTGAAATGTGTTAACAGAGGTGGAATTTAACTCTTGAAGACAGACTTAGACAGACTTTTATATGGTACTGCTATACTTTTATATGCTACTGCTACTATTGCTATTACTACTACTACTACTACTACTACTACTACTACTACTACTACTACTACTACTACTACTACTACTACTACTACTATTACTACTACTGCTACTGCTACTACTACTGCTACTGCTACTGCTATTCCTGCTACTGCTACTACTACTACTGCAACTAATAATAATGATAACCGGTTTACCCATAAAATATACAAACCTAAGAGCGAAAATTTATGACTGGTAATTTAATATGTAGTGAATTTTCATTAATTTAGTACACAAAATAAAATAAATAAGTTACAATAATAAGTTTAGAAATGTTTAGCAATTATTGTAGAATATTTTTGCAGTAAGCTTGAATTATTTTTTGGTGTGTGTGTGTGTGTGTGTGTGTGTGTGTGTGTGTGTGTGTGTGTGTGTGTGTGTGTGTGTGTGTGTGTGTATGTGTGTGTGTGTGTGTGTCTGTGTGTCATTATTAATACATGTGATTATTCCTTCCTTCCACCATATCCTTTTTTTTTTTACATTCCATCACTTAAATTACCTTTACAGCAATGAAAAATGTCCATAAGTATGAGTGTCAGGCCAGAAGTCAAGGTTAGAAGGGCAGGGCTGACGGCGCATTGCAATCTGTCAGCCAATTTTTTCCTGACTCCCAATTTCTCTTCTCGTTGGAACCGGAAAAAAAAATGAAATGAAATCTTTATAAACATGAGGTTTGGCATCCTGTTTGAAGATAATTACGACAATTTAACCGTGATGAGAATAACGACCGTCCTGACCAAGCAATTTAGTCGTTATGAAGAAGACTTAATGGCTGTTTTCCGTGAAGCTGTCGTGATTTGATTGGAATAACAAGTCTGACTGGTGACGCGGGAACAGTGACGAGGCGACGTGACGGGAGGGAGGAAAGCCTATGGTAGTTAGTGAGGATGGTTGGTGAAGGGAGGCAAAGAGACTGGAAGAGAAGAAGAGAGGAAGAAAAAGGAGGAGGAAAGGGACTGAGAGAAGAAAAGAGACTGAAAGAGAAGAAAAAAGATTGAAAGAAAAGAAGAAAAGGAAGACCTAACGAAGAAGAATAACAAGTGAACCATGAACACAGAAAGAAAACGGACGGTGGCGTTGCAAATAAAGAAGATAGATGCAATAATATGACAAACTAACCAAAACTAAACCTAACCATACATCAACCCTTTCGTAAAACATCAAAAATACGATATATCTAAAGAATGCAGATATAACGTACAAAAATCAGGAATGGAAACAAGTCTTACGATTTAGGAAACTTACCCTTCACTACCCACCCTTCTCGCTCTTACCTCCGACCTTTACCTTACAAAATACTATACAGGCTTATAGTGCTATCAGATGAGCGTATGTTAAGCCTTGCACGGGATTCTGTGGTGGTGTCAGAAGAGCCTCACGACCCTTAGTGTTATTGCAGCTAATGACATGGTCCGCCTGGCACACACATACACACCAGCCGTCACGCCTTGTTGTGTTGTGGGCGGGACTGTGTGTGGCAGGGTGGTGGAGGGTGTGGTGGGGGTACAGGAGAGCTTGTGTGTGTTTGTTGGCGGGGTGTTGTATAGAAGGGGTAAGGGGTAGTGTGTTGGGGGATAGGGGTGTGTTGTATAAATAGAGACCCCTTTATCTTCGTTTTTCTAAGATTATTTGCATTCTTTTTCCTGCTATACTTGTCATTAGGGAGAAGGAAAGGTGCAATGTAGTATAGATTCGTGTTATTTTTATTTCTAAGTCATATTGCTTTCACTACATTGATTTATAAACCTTATTTTAACTCTCACTCACATCCTAAGTTACTCCCTGATATTCATGTTATTAATAAATATGAACCGGTTCCTTCCACCTGAGACTGGCATACAAACAGAAGCAAAGTGTGAGGTGTGGTTGTTTTGTTGCTCAATAGATGGCGCGAGCGGTGCCTCTGTTGCTTCCATTGAGGGAGTTGTCGCGTCGTTTTGAAGTGTGGTGTTTTCATACCTTGGGCTTTACTCCTTTCAGGCTATTCACTGTGTCCTGAATCTCCTGCTTTCCTCACAGGGTTTCCATTCCTCGTTTATTCATTTTTTGTGCATTTTCTGTCCCCAAAGATGCGTGTTTGTTTCGTTAAATAAAAATAACTATACTCTGAATGAAACTGTGACATGATTTATTTATTAGTTTCGTTATATTTATTTTTCAGCTCGGAGAAAATGACAATTGTGGTTATTTTATATGTATATTTTTTTAATTCTCAAAACCATTCTGACCACCACATAAAAAAAAAAAAAAATGGAAATACACGTGTACAGAATAGGATGGTACCAGTTTCAAGCTTCCTCTTCATCCATTTCAATTACCACATTAAAAAAAAACTCGGAAGATATAATAGTTTACCAAAAAATCTACATAATTCTCCAAACACAACTCCATAAATTTAGGATATATGACTAAGATTCCTTCGTGTTGACTACTCTTTCCTGCGTCCTACAAAACAAACAGACAGACAGACAGACTAACAGACTTCAAAGGTGCCATGAGTGTAACGCTGCAGTGCCCTTGGGAGGCGTGACGTGCTTCAAGGTGCCTTTAATACATAGTCACCTGCCGCTGCCATTGCTTTCACATGTTAGGGTACGCAGCACAAAAATAACCTGGTAGTGTCTTGAGTGTAATTATGGTACGTTGCTCGCGAGGGCGTTTTTGTGGTGTGGTGTGGTGTGGTGTGGTGGGGGAGGATGATGGTGGTGGTGCTGAGTGATATGGAAGGGTTAGGTAAGAGAAGGGTGTGTCTCAAGCTATATATGAACCCACGTGGATGTTTCATTAGTGTATTTATATGATTTACATTTGGTATTTATATGTGTTCATGTGTGGTAGTCTGGTACATGGCTCATCTTTTGTCTTCAGTTATGTCTTAAGGAGTTGCTTGTCGGAGTAGCTATGTCTCAAGGGCGTGGTAATAGTAGTGTGTCTCAAGCTTGTGTGGTTATAATGGTCACGTGCTTCTGTTAACCATTACCTACGTCTCTCATCTGTCACGCCTTGTTTTAGTGTTAAGGAAATTCAGCGTTAAATTGTTTCCTTTTGTCTGTGTTAAGTTGAGTTGGGTAATAATAGTTTTTAGTCATGAAGGAAATGATGTAATATGTATTGTTTTCCTCCTTGTTCATAATCTATTAAAACTACTTCATAATTTTCCATTCATACCATTAAATCTACTTTCTAAAACAGCGAAAAAAATCTTTGGTTATGACGAAGAAATGGATGAAATTCGTCTTTTTTTTTCTTCTTCTCTCTAATGAAAATCTACTAAAACCACTTTATAACTTAGCATTCAAACCTTTTAAATTATCTTATATACTATCCCTTAGTCCTTGCCTCCTCACCCCACCCAATGCAAGTACAGTACTCACCCCTCCACACCCCTCTACCTCCCCTCCACACCCCTTACATCCCCGTTCCAACCCCGTTCCACCTCCTTCCATCCCCCTTCCATCTCCTTCCACCCCCTTCCACCCCCTTCCACCTCCTTCCACCCCTCTTCCACCCCCCTTCCACCTCCTCCACCCCCTTCCACCCCCTCTTCCACCTTGCAGTAGCGGCTTCCACCTGCTCCTCTTGCTTATGAATGGCGGTGCTGTCTCACCCACTGACCTTCACCACCGGAAGTAAAGAGCTGCTTTTTGTCCTGGCTAGTTTTGTGCCACCCCTATCCCCCCCTTCACCCCCTCCCCCACCTCCCCTCTCCTCCCTCTCCTCCCTTACCCCTGCAGCTTCCCTCCCTTCCCCTCTTATCCCCCCCCCATCAAACTCTTCTCCCTTTCACCCCCTACTATTATGAATTTACTCTCCCCTCCTCTTACTCCTCTTATGAATGCTACCTCCTGCTACTCCTCCTCCTCCTCCTCCTCCTCCTCCTCTTCCTCCTCCTCCTCCTCCTCCTCCTCCTCCTCCTCCTCCTCCTCCTTCTTTATCTCTTCTTCTGTACTCCTCCTCCTCCTCCTCCTTCTTTCTACACTTCACCACCAGTTTTTTTTAAGGCAATGAGTGGAAAGGAGGAGGAGGAGGAGGAGGAGAAGGAGGAGGAGGAGGAGGAGGAGGAAGAAGAGGATTATAATGAATACATCTCCCACTTCCCTTCTTTTCTTCTTCTTCTTCCTCCTTCATTTCATTATTCTTCCATCCGTCTCATCCCATCTCTTTTTTTTTTTTGGTTGTTGTTAAGTAATCATCATTTATTTGTATATTTTTTATCTTATTTTAACAAACTTTCTTGAACTTGTTGCGTTCCTTCCGTGTTTTCAATTAATTATATGTTTTTTGTATTAATTTATTTCTCGTTGCTATTTTTTATCAACCTTACCCTGCCTCCCTTTCTTCCTTTCCTTCCCTACCTTCCCTGTCTACCCTTGCCTCCCCCTGCCTCACCTCCTCCCTGCCTCCTTCCCTTGTCTTTCTTCCTCCTTGTCTCCTTCCCTTACCTTCCCTCCTTCCTATCTCCCCTCCTACCTCTTTCTTCCCTACCTCCCTCTGCCTCCCCTACCTCCCCTGCCGACCCCCTCACGTGCACCTGTTCCCTGCTACAAAGGAAGTGTGAGGGCGTGGTGATAAAAGAGCATCAGACCCTACATCCACACACACACACACACACACACACACACACACACACACACACACACACACACACACACACACACACACACACACACACAGGAATGCATACCTTCATATTACGTACATACGACTAACAGCTCACTTTTTTTTATTGCTCTCTTTCTCTTGCTTACTGACTTTTGTGTGTGTGTGTGTGTGTGTGTGTGTGTCTGTGTGTGTGTGTGTGTGTGTGTGTGTGTGTGTGTGTGTGTGTGTGTGTGTGTGTGTGTGTGTGTGTGTGTGTGTGTGTTGCTTGAATGTGTGTCTGTTTCCTGCAAGGTGACTTAAACTTTACACACAGTCAACCACTCGTGAAAATAATCGTCCTTCAGGTATTTGGTTGGGTGGTTCTGGACCCCCACGTCACTACTTCCGTTTTGATGTGTTCTTACAACAACAACAACAACAACAACAACAACAACAACAACAACAACAACAACAACAACAACAACAACAACAACAGGAACAAGAGAAGGAACAGTAATAATAACAACAGTAGCAACATTATCATCGTCATCATCATCATCATTGTTATAATAGTCATTTTCATCGTCTCTTCACACACACACACACACACACACACACACACACACACACACACACACACACACACACACACACACACACACACACACACACACACACACATCACCTAACAACTTTGCTCCTTATGGTCAAAATGGATCCTCGAAGTAATTCAAACTCACCCACATAGAAAAAAAAATCACGATATAACAAAGAAAATTAAGATTCTGCTTAAGAAAAGACCCATTTAGCTTCCTTCTTTCCTTCCTTCCTTCCTTCCTTCCTTCCTTCCTTCCTTCCTTCCTTCCTTTCTTCCTCTTACCATTCCTTCCTTCGATCTTGGAAATGAGTGAAGTTCAGGCAGGCAACTCACTAAAACTTCCTTGACACTCATTATAATTACTCAGTCTTGTATCGTTAAAAAAATATATATATATATAAACTTTGAACTTCTGACGTTAACTTAATAATTGCACTTGGTCTGTTAAGTTTTATTTTGCTGTTGTGTTATTTTATTAATTTAGAACGAGGCGTGTTGGGAGGAAGAGGGAAGGAAGGAGAGGAGTGAGAAGAGGAAGAGAGGAAGTGGAGGAGGAGGAGGAAGGGAAGAGGAAGGAAGGATTGTATTAGATTTTCTCAGAACTGTGTAGACTAATATAATAATAGCCTTCGTAGAGAGAGAGAGAGAGAGAGAGAGAGAGAGAGAGAGAGAGAGAGAGAGAGAGAGAGAGAGAGAGAGAGAGAGAGAGAGAGAGAGAGAGACTTCGTTCATATGTGCTCACAAAAAACAACATTAATAAGTACAGTCTCAATACCTGTTCTGTACTCGTCACCATAATTAGTTTTTTTTTTTTTTTTTACCTCCATACAATGACCATAGAAAGTGATGCTCTTTTGTTTTTATATCTTGTTTCTTGACTTGAAATAGAAAAAGAAAGAAAATCGCTTCCTGGTGTTATACATTTACTTGGTGAACCCCCAACACACCCCTACACTCCCATACACCCCCACACACGCCCCCATACCCACACCCCCCCCACCTCCACACCTCCCCCACACACCTCCACACCCCAAACCCCATTCTCTCAACACACTCATCATCCCCAAAAGTAGCAAAGACACATAGTTAATAGATAAACACACAATCGGTATCATTAAACAAACAAACAAATAACAATAATGATAATAAGAGATAAAGTTTAAGTACCAACATCCGCTTTGGTGATTTTTTTTTTTTATTTATTTATTTTTATTATTTATCAGATCTTTATCACAACTATGGTGGTGTTGTGGTGATGACTATGTGTGTAAGATAAAGATGATGGATGGGTGATTCATTTGTTTTTATCTCTCTCTCTCTCTCTCTCTCTCTCTCTCTCTCTCTCTCTCTCTCTCTCTCTCTCTCTCTCTCTCTCTCTCTCTCTCTCTCTCTTTGATATTTTCCTTATCTTGACTACGTGACAGGTATTTACATAGTCATGCTTTGTCGGAACCATTGTTTAAGATATCTTTCATTATTATTATTATTATTTATTATTATTATTTATTATTTTTTTATACACAGGAAATCATCGTCTAATACAGGAAAGTGTTTAATTAAATAAGACGATAATTATAGTTGAAATCTATCAACATCATGTCATTTATACCACATTGATTAAGTAGACCTAAAAATAATAGTCCTTTTTCTCTCTTAATCAATCTTTATTTCCTGTAACCTAACCTTCCTGTAACCTACCTTCCTGTACCCGCTTCTCTTGAGTATAACCTAGGTGTGTGTGTGTGTGTGTGTGTGTGTGTGTGTGTGGGAGTGTCTTAGAAGAGTATCGTGATTCTCCTCTATACTATAATTACAGGTTTGGTTCAGAGTGTAATTTATAGCCACCTCCAAAAGCGTTGCAGGTCATTTGTTCCCCGGGGGTCACGCGCGTGCAACAAGTTAATATTATTCCCTGCCTTGTAAGTCCAGATTTTGATGGTTTAATTGCCTATGACTCGTTGTTTGTTTATATGTGTAGTGTGTTTGTGTATCTTATAAGAAATTTTCGTTCTCTTTTTCCTCCTCCTCCTCCTCCTCCTCCTCCTCCTCCTCCTCCTCCTCCTCCTCCTCCTCCTCCTCCTCCTTGGTAATGCTTTCCGTCCATTCGTCTATTTCCCTTCCCAAATTGCTGTTTCCTGCCCCGCCCCGCTCACGCCCCGCCCACGCCCCTCCCCGTCCCATCACGCCCTTGTCTATGTACTAATCAGCCTCAGCCTTATCCTCCTCCTCCTCTACATACCTCATTAGAAGGAAAGAAAGTCTAGCTACTTAATTATGCCTCATTATGTATATTTTGTAAAACTCGACTCAGTAGTAGTAATAAAGAAATACTAATTAAGAATGGAAATTAGGGCAATAGTAATTAAGAGAAGGAGAATATGGGGTTGGGGGAAGGGGTGTGTTGGGGTGTGTTGGGGGTCAGGTGAAGGAGAATGAAGGAGGGAAGGAAGGAAGAAAGAAAGAAAGAAAGGGTGTTGTTGTTGTTGTTGTTGTTGTTGCTTGTTGTTGTTGTTGTTGTTTGTTGTTGATGTGTGTGGGTGTAAACATTTATATATATAAGTGGATGGCTTGGTCTGATTCATGTTTTGGCACTAAATTAACCGAGACTGTCCTCTGTTAGGGATATAAGAAAACAGGTGTGTGTGTGTGTGTGTGTGTGTGTGTGTGTGTGTGTGTGTGTGTGTGTGTGTGTGTGTGTGTGTGTGTGTGTGTGTGTGTGTGTGTGTGTGTGTTTCTCTGTTCCGTGGCACTTTTTTTTTTACATTCTAGACTTTTTTGCTACTTGACTGCCCCGGAGGAGACGCTGAAGGGGATGAATGGAGGGAGGGAGGGAGGGAGTAAGGGATGGAAGGGAAAGGAAGGGAGGGATGTAGGGAAGGAGGGTAAGGTAGGGAGTAAGGGAAGGAGGAAGGGAGACTAAGGGTGAGGAAGGGAGGGTCAACCAGTGACTATCAGAAGCCTCAGGTATATTTCACAAACATACATTTCCTTTTAAACGGAATCACTTTGATCGTCCACTTAAAAAACAGAATCTTTCCCTCTTGGTCCTGATAACAGTGTTGGCGTGAGTTGCATTGACCATCTTATCCTCCCTACCACCCTTACCACCCCCAAACACCCCCAACCATCACCCCCAACCCCCACACCCCCAACCCTTTTCACCCTCCCAGCCACACAGACAGCCATCCTACACCTGTTTCCTCTCCTTCGTTGTTTTCCTTCTAGACAGGATGTGGTTCCAGGCGTCTCATGGATACTTGTGTTGTGAATCTGGTTATTGAAATTTACGTAACAGTAATTGTAACCTTGAGGCGTGCATTACGTGTCACCTACAGGATGGGGATGGTGATGGGGATGGGGATGGGGGATGGGGAGGTGCGAAACAGGTGTTGGGATTCTTGTGATAGCCTGGGAGTGGTTTAAACTAGTGCTGCCCTCTAGTATCTGTTTTACTGCTCTCTGGTTTGTAAAAAGATTGTAACGGCTGTGTTCTGAAGTCTGGATTTGGTGTTGGTTTGTTTCCAGATGTTAACAGGTGTGAGGAAGACTGGATGTGGTTGTAGTGTCTTCGTTTGGATTTTAGTCTGAAGTTGTTTTTTTATATCATGAGCGTTTTTTTTTTTTATCTCTTAACCTTGCTGTAGAAATATTTGTTGCTAACTATTTTTTGGACTCTAAGCTGTTTCCTTCCACGTGTCTCGCTCATCTAGATATCACTAAGAGAGCTTAATAGTATAACATTTTCTTTAATTTTCTCCCTTATTGATGTGTTTAAGAGTTTTAGGATGTCAAATAATGATGGAAATGATAATAATAATAATGATAATAATAATGACTTCCTTTCTCCTCACACCTGGAGTTGTACCCAAGACAGAAAAACAAAAAAATCACTTGGTACGTACATGTAAAAAAAGAAAAAGAAAATAGAAAAAAAAAAAAATCATGGGTAGTGGTTCCCAGCCTCCTGTCATCATCCCTTTCACATGTACTTCAAGACACGCAAGGATGACAGAGACGTGTGTAGCAGCTGTGGCCTCGTGTCAGCCTCGTATTAGTAGTAGTAGAGGCAGTGATTTTGATTTTTCTCTTTCATGCGGGCACCTCTTTCCACCAGATACAAGATGGCGCCCAAGAAAGAAACAAAAACAAAAGAATTAACAACAAAAAATGAGAACCACCTTAGAAGAATTGATAAGGAATAAATAACAATAAAAATAATAAGTTAAAATATCCTACATTATATTTCAGAGAACATTATAAGTGATATGAAAGTGCAAGACAGCAACACCATCACCTCACCGCTTGGTACTGACACGAAGACCGAAGAATCGCGCACTTTTTTGTCGTTACCTTGGCTAGCGGCGTGTCATGATCTTATAAGGCAATCACGGGCCCAGGCGAGGGTCCTCCACCCAACCAACGCCCGCGCTGTGCCACCCGCGTCCTCCTTCGGCCGAGTGAGCCTTGACAATCCGTGCCTTGACGTTCCCTACCTGATACCTGATACCTGATACCTGCCTGATAACGCTAATCACACCGTCACCTATACCGCAGGTTACTGTGACACGCACGCACGCTACACACCCCGTAACCTTACCATACATCGTTACACTCATAGTTTTGTCTGTGAAGTGATGTCAGTGTACCGTGTTTTAATTAGTTTGTAGTGGGTACTTCCGGTGGGTCGGGTCGGGTCGGGGGTAGGTGCATGCGTGGCAAGTGGGTGAGTGGGCGGGTGTAGCGGTGTCCGGGGGCGTCAGGGTGGGTTATGGTGGTGGATAATTGTAGGCAGCGGGGTTATAAGACCAGCCAGGTGCGTCCCACAGTCGCTGCGTCGCCATGTACAGGTACAGCTACAGGTCCAGGTTCCACAGCCTCTTCCGTCTGTCTGGTCGGCGTCTTCTACAGCGTCGCGTTCTTAGCTCAGGTATTCACTTCACCTTTGTGCTTAAAGTGCCTCAGTGCCTCCCCTCGAAGTGCCTTTCTAATATTTTAAATGCCTTCTACCTGTTTTTTTCCCTATTTTTTTCGTTGACTAAGTAGCTAAGCCTAACGACCTGTCTATTTATACCTACGATGCGTTTTTGTTTTGTTTTGTGTGTGACTCCTCCAAGGCACTTATTGAAGGCACTGCCGCTGCCACTGCCGCTGGTGCCACATTACTTCATAACTTGCCGATGTCTCACGCTGCTGCCTCGGTGCCAAAGTTTGAGAAGTACTTATGATACCCGAGAGAGGATTAATAACTTTCATATATTTGCATAAGTGAAGTGTTTTGGGAGAAGAAAGAAAAGTTATGACATTCTCGACTTGAACTGTTTTATAGATATTGATGAAAAGCGAAATTATGCTTTGAAATCAACGTAAAAGTGTATATTCTTCTCTATCTCCTGGAATATGTGTATGAATGTGGATCGTGGAGGCTTGTGTGGTGGAGTGGTGATGCAGTGTGGTTGGAGGCTATGTATGGATGGTGTATACTGTGTGAGTGCATGGTGAGAGGAGAAATACAGTCTTTGTGTGTGTTAGTAGTGGTGGTGGTGGGGGTGATGGTGGTGGAAGTGTGATGGAAGGTGAAGTGAATGTCTCGAAAGTGATACAAATTTATGGTGATGGAGGTAATGATGAAGCCTTTACGTGAGACAATAATGATGATGGTGGTGGTGATGGTGAGTGACGATGACGGAAAATGATGAAAATATATTAACCACCAAAATGTGTGGCGATATTTTGCACACATTCATTATTTAACGAATTGTGTTATGATGAATTAGGCCATTCATTCATTCAGTCAGTCAGTCAGTCAGTCAGTCAGTCAGTCAGTCAGTCAGTCAGTCAGTCAGTCAATCACACACTAATACCAAATTTAATTCCCACACACAAACCCAATCCAATTCAACATTACATCATCTACTTCAACACAAAATCCTATACATTTGGTGTTAAAAGACTAAACCCCAATTACAAAACCTTAATTAAGCCTCTTTGTTCACCCTAATTCCTCTGGCCAATTAGAACAATCACACATGTCTGTCTGTCTGTGTGTGTGTGTGTATGAACAATAATATATACGTACATACATAGCTACACATCAGGTTATTATCAGAAGCTTAGTGTTGGTCTGTCGTGAATGTAAATTAAATATCAGGGAATTATGTCATGTTGTTTGATGTTTTGATGGGAAATGAAAAAAAAATTATGGGTGTGTTTGTATCTAATTGGGTGAATGTGTTTGTTTGTTGGTGTTTTTGATATTGTATTTGTTGTTGTTACTTTTGTTTTTTCTTCTTTATTGTTCTTTTTTTTCTTCTTTAGTATGACACTGGTGATAAATATGTACATGTGCCTACGTGTGTGTTTTTATCCAGGCAGAAGTATACGTACACATGTATGTAAATATATAAATACATAGACGTGTAAGTCAATACAGAAAAATATATATATAGAATCACTCCTGACAGAATAACTAACATGTATTTTCTCTTTTTTTTCCAGGTGAGTGAAGTAATCTATTGGTATCCAGGTTGTGAGTGTACTGCAAGAAGGAGGAAGAAAGGGAAGAAGAAGGATAGTAAAAAGGACTCATAACCGTATCACCACACACCTTTAAACTCCTCTCCTCAACACAGTGAGTCCAGAGAGTCATCATAATCACCTCAAACTCTTCATAATATAAGTATGACAAGACCTACTGTATTTCGTAAGTTACAAGTCATAAGTATTACACCTACCTACTGTTGTCTTACTGTAGGGAGATGTATAGGGGCTAACGTGTAGGTAATCATGATGTGTTAAAAGGAAAAGAGTTATGGGTATCGTAAGTTACTGAGAAGAGATTGATACCGTTAAGAAGCATTACTTTGAGGTTAATGAGTATATAGTAAGAGAGGATGTGGGAGGAATTCATACATTCTCCTTCCACTTTATAATAAACACATAGCAAATAGTTTAGGTTAGTTGGTACCTTTAAATAGTGTTAATATAAGTTGAAGAATATTTGGTATAGGAGAGTGTGAGAAACATTTATACATTCTCCTTCCACTTTACAATAATGATTTAGTAGATAGTCTAAGTTAGTGAGTATTATCCTTAGCTTAAAGTTCTGTTGTTAAGGTCACTAGTCACCCTTACTTAACCCTGGGATCTGATTCTTAGTCCTTTAGTAGTAGTAGTAGATGACAATAAGACCACAGGTGTGTTATACTATACCTGGCAGCTACCTTGTTAATTAGGTTTGTTAGGTTGTTAGTTGTGATTCCTTTTGGTTAGTTAGTGAAGAAGAAAATTGACTGAAAGGAAATAGAAAGAGAAAGAAAGAGATGCGATCAACTATACTTTTTTTTTGTCTTATTTTCTGAGTTCGTCTTTTATGTTGCTTTTCGCCTTTCTAACACACTCAAGGACGGGGCAGTTGCATCACCCTCACACCCTCACGCCCACGCCCACGCCCATTGTTCCTCTTCTCCTCCTCCTCCTCCTCCTTCTCCTGAGACTGCCACATGCTCTCCACCTTCCCCTCTCCCTCTCCCCAAAACGTCCCTGTCTATATTTACCACAACAGTATATTCTTCATCACAACATCATCACAACAACTACCTCATCACAACATCATCATCATCATCATCATCATCATCATCATCATCATCATCACTCTTTCTGCCACGTCTACACATTGCTCTTGTCTCCACATAAGGATGAAACACGAACAAAAACTCAGATGATTTACTTTTTTTCTCCTCCCTGCGAAGCCAACAGAGGGACGGGCGGTGGGTGGGCGGGTGGGTGGGCGGTGGGCGTTGTGTGTGCTATGTACTGGTGTGTCATTAAGATTGTTTGCACCTCCTACAGTAAAGGAAGTGTGGCTATGTTAAGAGGGTGTCAGGGGGTAGAGAGAGAAAGGGGTGAGAGAGAGAGGGTGTCAGGTGGGGTGGGGGTGAGAGACGGGTGAAGGGGGTGTGTGTGCGTTAATGAAGGTGATGTGCCCTAGGTGGGGTGAGTGGTGGGGTGTGTGGAGGGGGTGTTGGGGGGGTTAGGTAGGGGGGGCGGGGTGAATGGGTGCACTGCCTTTTAAACTGTGTCAACATACCTGTAACCTTGACTTTTTGTGTGTTAATTTTTTTTCTTTTTTATGTTTTTCCCTTCCACTTGGTTGTGTGTGTGTGTGTGTGTGTGTGTGTGTGTGTGTGTGTGTGTGTGTGTGTGTGTGTAGTTTTAGCATAAGGTACTAAGTATAGATTGACACTTGTACCAAATCACCACCACAGTCATTAAGGGTTGCGAGAGA
>JAXIVD010004944.1:30000-32221 GCA_036785275.1 Cancer borealis | reverse complement strand
CTTCCTCTTCCTCTTCCTCTTCCTCTCCTCCTCCTCCTCCTCCTCCTCCTCCTCCTCCTCCTCCTCCTCTCCTCTCCTCCACCTCCTCCTCCTCCTCCTCCTTTTTTACGTTAAAGTATGCATTCCCGTTTATAAGAGACGTCCACATAAAAATAAAAATATTAATAAATCAAAATGGTGGAATAGCCAGATTGAGGCAGGATTATTACTTAAAAAGCGGGGCACATGATAAATATTTACTATCACAAAACGAAAACGATAAAATAGAATACGAAAGACTAAGACGCGAAACAAAAAAGATGATTAGACGAAGTAAAAAAAAATCTCGAAATATATATTGCGAATAAAACTAAATCCAACCCAAGGAATTTTACACCTACGTACGTAATAAAAAAGTTATCACAACTAATATTGGCCCACTCCACTTAGAAAACGGTAAGGAAATAAATACAGAATCAGAAATGGCCGAAGTACTAAATGATTATTTTGCATCCGTTTTTACTGTTGAAGACACCAATGAAATCCAGGAAGTAACCCCAGCTAAACCTAACTTAATTCCTTTAAGCGATTGTCACTTTACTGAGGATATAATAACTAAGGCACTTGATAAAATTAAAGTAAATAAAACTCCTGGTCCTGATTGTATTGCACCGAGAGTCTTAAAAGAGGCAACATTTCAAATCAGCAAACCTCTTGCAATACTATTTAATAAATCTTTAAATTCTGGAAAAGTTCCCGACATTTGGAAATTAGCAAATGTTACCCCTATACAAAAGAAAGGAGATAAAACACTACCGATTAACTACAGACCAATAAGCCTCACATCCGTAGTTGGTAAATTAATGAAAACTATAATACGCGATAAACTAGTGACTTTTCTTGAAGAAAATAGCATGATTAATAATTCTCAACATGGTTTCCGAATCAAACGATCTTGCTTAACGAATCTCCTTGATTTTTATAACGATGTATTCAACATTTATGACGAGACAAAAGCGGTCGATATAATTTATCTCGACTTTCAAAAAGCGTTTGACAAAGTTCCCCACAAACGGTTATTAAAAAAATTAGAATCACACGGCATATCTGGAAATATTCTTAAATGGGTTGAAGACTGGCTTTCCGAAAGAAGACAACGCGTTGTCATAAACGGTAAATCATCTAACTGGCGAGACGTTAAAAGCGGGGTGCCACAGGGCTCAGTACTTGGTCCCATTCTTTTTCTAATTTACGTAAATGATATTGATGAAGGCCTCACTTGTAAAATATCAAAATTTGCCGACGATACGAAAATCACGAGTAAAGTAACTACAACCGCCGATAAACTACAATTCAATCAAACCTCAACATGTTAGTCAATTGGTCAAAGAAATGGCAAATGAAATTTAATGTCGATAAATGTAAAGTTTTGCATATCGGTAGCAATAATCAATTCACTAAATATACAATGAATGACTCTGAACTTTCCAAGGTTAACCATGAAAAAGATTTAGGGATAACTATTAGTAACGACCTCAAACCAGATAAACATTGTTCAGACGTTGTAAAAAAAAAGCTAACAAACTGGTCGGTTTCATCGGTAGAACTTTTGATTATAAATCTGAAAAAGTTATCCTTACATTATATAATGCACTCGTACGCCCTCATCTAGAATATTGCATTCAATTTTGGTCACCATACTATAAAAAAGATATTAATAAGCTGGAGAGAATACAAAGAAGAATTACTAAAATGATCCCAAGACTGCGAAACAAGTCGTACGAAGAACGTCTAAAGGAGCTGAACTTATTCAGTTTATCCAAACGTAGGCTACGAGGGGACCTAATTGAGGTTTTTTAAATTTTCTATGGTTTTGATAATATTAACATAAACGATTATGTAACTACTGATCTCACAAGCTTCACCCGTAACAATGGCTTCAAGATCATTGGTAAGCGCTTTAGATCAAATGAAGCGAAGCACTTTTTCTTCAATAGAATCGTAAATGTTTGGAATTCTCTCCCAGCACAAATTGTCAACAGTACTACAATTGAATCATTTAAGAAAAAACTCGATAAGCACTTAGCATCTGTTCACCAAGTCGAATATTTCACTACTGCGTAATTTATTTATTTATTTATTTTTTTTTTTTTTTTTTTTTAATAGCATAGATTACTCCTTGATTTTTATTTCTTTCCTATACAAATTCCATGTTAGTTTTTTCATGCTACATGGTATCACT
>JAXIVD010004944.1:5000-22500 GCA_036785275.1 Cancer borealis | reverse complement strand
CGGCACCATGAGTGAGCCGCTGCCTTCACTTGTTGAGTTGACATTGCCTGGACTGGAACATCAACTGTGAAGGCATTCCACAGTTTTACTGTGGCCCAGGTGAAGGCACGTTGACAGCTGGCTGTGTGGGTCCGCGGGACATCCAGGAGGAGATCACTTGACACCACCGTCCTCGTGATGTGCTGGTATCTCCTCCATGGGACCCTCAGGGCTGCTAAGTGTGGTGTGTGTTGAATTTGTGCCTTGTGCAACACTGTGAGGGCACTAACTTTTCTCCGGTGCTCCAGGCTGTCCAAGTGGCCAGCGGGACAGGTAGTGTCGTGCTGTTGCTGGTGTTGCTGTTGTGGCTGCTGTTGTTGAAATAATCCTTGTTGTAGCTGCTGCTGCTGCTGCTGCCGCCACTGCTGCTGCCGACGCTGCTGTCGTTGCCCCTGATGGTGGAATTGTGACTGCTGCTGGTCACGGACTTGCTGTATGAGGCGCTCTGCTCGCCTCTGAACCTTGTCCAGCAGCGTGAGATGCCCCTGGGCGCTGCTCATCCAGGCGAGGGGACTGTACTCCATGATTGGCCTCACTTGAGCTTTGTACAGTCTCAGGAGACCATCAGCGTCGAGCAGGTGTCTCACACGACGCAGGAGTGTCACTCTCAGAGAGGCCCTGTGCGCCACAGTCTCCAGGTGGCACTGAAAGCTGAGACTTGAATCAACCTCCAATCCTAGGATGTTGACGGAGTCCTTGATTGCAAGGGTGTCGACCCCGAATCTCAGCTTTCCCTTCAGCAGCTTCAGGTCCTCCCTCGAACGTGATATTACCATGGCCTGGGTCTTCTCAGCAGCAAATTTAACTTGCCACTTTCTACCCCAGGCCAGGATGTCACCAAGTTGGCGGTTGGTGGTCTCTATCACGTTCGCAGCCTCGTGCCTGTTGAAGGAGTGGGAGAGGGTGCAGTCGTCGGCATAGGCCGATACCACTGGGAGGCTCTGAAGGAGGTCATTCAGGTAGATGTTCCACAGGATAGGGCCTAGTACCGAGCTCTGTGGAACAGAAGCCTCCACTGGGTATGTAGCTGACGTGCTCCCGTTTACCACCACTCTGAGACTCCTGCCTTGCAAATAGCTCGAAAACAGCTCCAATAGGTGCCCCGATATGCCGAGCTGTTCGAGTTTAGCAAGGAGGCCCTTGTACCAGACAGCATCAAAAGCCCCTGCAATGTCTAGCGCTATCACGAGCGAGGGACGGCTGGAGTCAAGGGAATCCTGCCATGCCTTGGTAAGCAGGAGAAGTAGACCTGAGGCTGAACGACCTTTTCTGAAGCCGTGCTGTCGTGTGGACATAAGGTGATGCTCCTCCAAGTGGTGGGTCAGTTGTTCAGCTATCACCCTTTCAAGGATCTTGCTGACTACTGACAAGAGGGAGATGGGACGGTAGTTGGCTGGATCCGTCTTGTCTTTTTTCTTGTGTACGGGAGTGACACGGGCCTCCTTCCACATAGCTGGCCAGGTGCCAGTCTGGAGGCATTGCTGGAAGATGTGCGTGAGGGGACCTGCAAGCTCTTCAGCACAGTGCTTCAGCAGGAAGGGACTCACACCGTCAGGTCCAGAGGTCTTTCTAGTATTGACGGTGCGAAGGAGGCGAGCCACGGTGTCCTCGGTTACCACCGGGCTGTCAAGGGTGGCGAGGCACAGGCGGGGGAGGAGTGGTGGCTGTCTCTCAGGCTCTTCAGTGGTCATTTACTGACTGAAGTGGGTGGCCAGGAGGTCAGCTTTTTCTTTGTTTTTAACCACCCAGTCGCCAGCTTGTGACATGAGCGGAGGGATTCTTTCCTGGGTGGTCGTGCCCTGCCTTTCCTTTACCAAAGACCACCATTGCTTGGGGTCGGTTTGGTTGGAGGACAACTTTCTCCTGGTGTCTTTTTCCCACCTTTTCCTGGCCCAGGCTGCTGTTTTTATCATTTTCTTGCACGCGGCACGATGTAAGGCCTTGTTTCGCTGGGTGGTGCGGCGTTTAAAACGTGTCCAGGCCTTATGTTTCTCCTCCGCCGCCATGCGACACCTGTAACCAAACCACGGCTGGTCTCGTGGCTCGACCCGGTACTCCCTGTGGGGGACGTGTTGGATCTGTACGGCGAGGAGGGTGGTGGTGAAGGCAGCAGCATCTTCATCCACGTTGCCGCTGAATAGTGTTGGCCACTCAGTAGCTGCCAAGGTATGCTTGAGGACTGGCCACTCAGTCTTATCCCACAGCCAGATGGTACGCTGGCTTGAATCCTCGCTAGCTGGGTTGAGGCCGAAGTGGGAGAACACTGCGTTGTGGTCAGAACTGCCGATCCTGTTCAGTTGTTGGCAGTGTACTGAGTTACGAGGGAGATCGGTGAGAACAGGATCCAATGAGCCACCACGTACATGTGTGGAGAACGTAACATGGTTGGTGAGCCCATGGATCACTGTTAACTCAGTGAAGGCCCTGCTCACCAGGTGCTGGTTCATATCACCCACGACTGCAATGTTCTGACATGCGTGGGCGGCCATGATGGAGTCCAGCTCGTCTATGAGGAAGGTGAGTGGGGCGCCACCTTGCCTTGGAGGGCGATAAATGGTGCAGAGCAGGACAGCACTCTTATCGGCGAGTAGGAGGCGGAAGAACATTGCCTCTAATTTCTCCGGTGCTTGGACGGAGAGCAGCTGCAGCTGCAAGCTCTCTCGATGGCAGACAGCGACTCCTCCGCCTTGACCGGTGGTCCTATCACGCCTCACCCAGTGACAGTAGCTAGGTATTCTGTCACATGACGTCACACACTCGTCTGTCAGGAATGTTTCCACCACCACCACGATGTCTGCTTTATTTCAAAGGGCAGTATGTGTGAGTTCCCCTATATTTGTCCTGAAGCCACGGACATTGGCTGACAGGATCTTGAGGCCGGAGGTTGGCATGTCTGGCTTCTAGTTCCGATAGTGGGGATAGGCTAGGTGTTGTAGCTGGATTTGGTGAGGCGGTGGCTGATGAGCTGGTAGCTGGGCTTGATGAGGCGGTGGCTGATGAGCTGGTAGCTGGACTTGATGAGGCGGTGGCTGATGGGCTGGTAGTTGGACTTGGTGAGGAGGTGATTGATGGGCTGGTAGAGGGGCGGCAGCAGTAGCGGGGAGAAATGAGAGACGATCGTTTAGGAGGGAACGAAACAGCCGTTCTTGTCTTGCGTCCTGTCGTTCCTCCGAAGCCTTGGTGAAGCAGCTGTCAGAGGTGTGGCCTGGGCGCTGACAATACTCACACAACAGACTCCGCCTTTCCTCCGCAAGACGCTTATGGCACCTCTCGTGGGTGTGGCCGCGCACAAAAGTCACAGACGATGACAGTGCAGGAGTTTCTCATATGCCCGCGCTGTCGGCACCTGCCACAGAAAGGCGTCGTGGAAGGTGTGGTCTGCTGGTAGGTGGGAGGGCGGGAGGTATTCGTACCACTGAGGTGCCCTGTGTTGTTCCAGCGGGAGTGTGTGAGGTTATTTCTTTGGTTATTGTTGTTGTTGGCTCCGCCGTTGATTCTGATGTTATTATTATTGTTATTGTTATTGTTGTTGTTGATGATGGAGTTATTGTTGGAGTTATTGTTTCCTCTCGGTTCCGCAGGTCCGGGAGCAGGGATGGGGGGTGGTGGGGCAGTAACGGTCCGAGTGGGATTAGCAGGGTTACCTTGAGCGTCAGGTCTGGGCTGCGTATCTGACGTCTGGGAACCGGCGTCTTGGGCTGGTTGAGAGGCGTTGTTCGCTGTTTCGAAGTCGTAAGACAGGTAACGCAGAGGTCTTGGTTTTCCGGAAGTCCACCACGTTTGTACTTCTGGTACCGAGTTACACGCTTCCCTCCAATCAGCGTCTATTTTACTCGAAAGAGCACTGGTTGTTGTTGAGACAACTGCTGTATCTGCCTGCAGTTGAACAGCAAGTGCTCCGTCTACTTGCGTGAGGGCCGCTGATAGGTTGCTCCTCAGTTTCACTAGATATGAGTCCTTCAGGTGTTTAAGCGTTTTGTTTTCTTTTTTCAGAGTGTGTTTAAGCGTTTTGTTTTCTTTTTTCAGAGTTACGTTCTCCGCTCTGATATTTAATATTAAGGTTTTTACTACCTCTGGCAATATAGTTAAGACTTCCTCTGGCAATATGGCCAAGAAGTCCTCCTCGATCCTCTCCTCTTCTGAGATCTGGGAAGGCGGGAGGGTGAGGTCTGAGTCCGTGGAAGCGATGGATGTATCCACTTCTGGTTCACGAACAACCAGCTGTTGGACGCCACGTGCGACTCTCAACTGTGGCACACGCGAGCAACAGAATGTCTCTTCCGTGAAACAGTCTGTACACACGGAATTTGGGCAGTCACCCACACTGCTACAGGGCAGCGCTGGCTTCTCCCTAATGGAATAAGAGCACATACAGCAATATAGGGCACCCGGATACCCAGAGCGTCCAGCCCACAAAATTTTCTTATGTGACTGGGGAGTGGGAGTCGGTGCTTCGTTGTTAATTTGCGACATTTCACTGCGGTAGGTGGGCAATGTGGGCAATGGTTCTTGCAATGAGGAGAGTTTGATATAGCGGGGTTAAGAGTTCAAGATCACTTGGGTCAGCCTAGGCCAGCCTGGCTACCTGGGTTGGTCGTAGGGGGAGCGGCGAGGGTTGCCACCTCACTAACCGTTCACTACACTACACTATGAGTTAACTTTTTGCACTGTTTTACACTGATTTAACACTGATGTGCTATTCGTACCTCAGCGATTATTCCTCGCGAGGAGTCAGGACGACTCACTTCAGGACCAGTGATGTATTGATAGCCGTACGAATGGTGGTTTGGCAGGGATTTGTGTTAAATTAGAGAGCACTTCAACACACGTCTTGACCCCAGCTGACCCAGACTCACTCACACACACACACACACACACACACACACACACACACACACACACACACACACACACACACACACACACACACACACACCCACACACACACACACACACCCACACACACCCACACACACCCCCACCCCCACCCCCACCCCCACCCCCAACCCCAACCCCAACCCCAACCCCCCAACCCCCCAACCCCCAACCCCCAACCCCCACCCCCCACCCCCACCCCCACCCCCACCCACCCACCCACCCACCCACCCACCCACCCACCCACCCACTCTTTTTTTTTTTTTTTTTTTATTAAAACATATGACACAATTATGTACAGAAAGAACTTAAAGCTGTGCATTGGCGTGCACAGCTATATTAAAAGTTCCATGACACATGAAATATATACTACATAATAACTTATAATACATAATATATAATATTAGCACCACATCGCTAAAAAGTTCATGTTACGTGTGGGGCAGGAATGGTGTAGGGAGTGTGCCTCTCCAGGTGTTGGCGGCCATCTTTGCCTGCTGGTTGGACATATGTGGTACATCAGGCGTGGCCTCCGTGAAGCTGTTCCACAGTCGAGCTGCCCTGGCCATATAGGTCCGTTGGTGCTGCGACGTGTGGGAGAGGGGCACCACCACACGTTGATTTCCTGTTGCTGCTTGTCGCGTCGTCCTATGGGCTGGGTGAGGCGGCAGGCACTCACTCACTCACTCACTCACTCACTCACTCTCTCTCTCTCTCTCTCTCTCTCTCTCTCTCTCTCTCTCTCTCTCTCTCTCTCTCTCTCTCTCTCTCTCTCTCTCTCTCTCTCTCTCTCTCTCTCTCTCTCTCTCTCTCTCTCTCTCTCTCTCTCTCTCTCTCTCTCTCTCTCTCTCTCTCTCTCTCTCTCTCTCTCTCTCTCTCTCTCTCTTTTTTTTTTTTTTTTTTTATTAAAACATATGACACAATTATGTACAGAAAGAACTTAAAGCTGTGCATTGGCGTGCACAGCTATATTAAAAGTTCCATGACACATGAAATATATACCACATAATAACTTATAATACATAATATATAATATTAGCACCACATCGCTAAAAAGTTCATGTTACGTGTGGGGCAGGAATGGTGTAGGGAGTGTGCCTCTCCAGGTGTTGGCGGCCATCTTTGCCTGCTGGTTGGACATATGTGGTACATCAGGCGTGGCCTCCGTGAAGCTGTTCCACAGTCCAGCTGCCCTGGCCATATAGGTCCGTTGGTGCTGCGACGTGTGGGAGAGGGGCACCACCACACGTTGATTTCCTGTTGCTGCTTGTCGCGTCGTCCTATGGGCTGGGTGAGGCGGCAGGCACAGCCGGGTGAGGTGGGGGGTGCGCAGCACCTGAGTCTTGTGACAGACAGTCAGGGCTGATACGTCCCTGCGGTGTTCGAGAGACGTCATGCTGGAAGGGATCTCCGCTTCTTCCCCCAGCAGTCGGAGGGTACGTCTCTGCACCGCGTCAAGGCGCCGGGTGTGAGTGGCGGCACCGGACATCCATGCCAAGGCACCATATTTCATACATGGACGAATCTGTGCCTTGTACAGTCAGGATGCCTCGGGAGTCGAGGCTTCCCGCCACCCTGCGAAGGGCACACACACGCTGAGAGGTCTGGCGGGCTACAGACGTGATGTGTCGCTCGTAGTGCAGCTCCCGGTCAATGGTGACTCCCAGGATCTTGATGTTATCCTGGAGGTGCAGCCAAACGCCCTCAAACCGTAGCTGTCCCTCCACTGCCTGAGGAGCAGCAGGAGACCGGGAGACGACCATGGCGTGTGTCTTATTCGGCGCGAAGTCGACCTGCCACAGCTTCCCCCACTCCTCTGCTGCCTTCAGCTGCTTGTTGACGGCGGCGACGGCGCGCTGGCTGTCCTGACGGCAATAGGAAAGGGATATGGTGCAATCGTCAGCATAAGCCTTAACTGCTGGTATCTGACGGAGCAGGTCATCTATGTACACGTTCCACAGGACTGGCCCCAACACTGAGCCCTGTGGAACTGAAGCTCTTATACAGGCAGATTTGGAAGACCGCCCGTTGAGAACTACTCGGAGCGTCCTTCCTTGAAGGTAGTCCTCGAGCAGCATTAGCAGACTTCCATCGACACCCTTGGCGCGTAGCTTTGCCAGAAGGCCGGAGTGCCACACTCGATCAAAGGCGCCGGCGATGTCCAGTGCCACCACGAGTGTGTCCAAGCCTTCATCGAGGGTGTCTTGCCATTCTTGTGAGAGAAGAAGGAGGAGGTCGGAGGTGGAGCGGCCTGGCCTGAAACCAAACTGATGTGGGGAGAGAAGATTGTGGTGGTTCAGGTGTCTCCACATGGTTTCTGCAATCATCTTCTCGAACACCTTACCCACGGCGGACAGCAGGGAGATGGGTCTATAGTGACGAGGATCAGACTTAGATTCTTTTTTGTGGACGGGAACCACATGAGTCTCCTTCCAGGCAGCAGGCCATTTTTTGTGCTCGAGGCAGGCAGAAAAAATGGTAGCCAGTGGTCCTGACAGCTCCTTGGCGCAATTTTTTAGTACTCTAGGGCTGATGTTATCAGGGCCTGTTGCTTTCCCTACATCAACGTCCCTGAGTACTTTCTCCACCTGTTTTGCGGTGACCATGACCGATGTGATGGTGTGGTCAGCTTCCCGTGGCAGAACAGGTGGGGGGCGGTTGGGATCCCCTACTTGCATTTTTTCAGCAAATATTTTTGCCAGGAGAGCGGCCTTGTCCTCGCTGCTCGTGGCTGTGGACCCGTCTGGTCTGGTGAGGGGGGCACGCTGTTCTGGTGCAGTAATCCTTGCCGTTCCTTAACGAGTGCCCACCACGTCTTGTTTCCTACACCTGGACCGCTTAGTTTCCGCCTCATCACCTCTTCCCAATGTTTCCTCGCCCATTTGGAGGTAGCTGTCGTCCTCCTGCAAGCTGTCCGATGTAGGACGAGGTTCTGGTGTGTGGGACTCCGCTTGTACCTCCTCCACGTTGAGTATTTGGCCTCAGCGGCAGCACGGCAGCGAGAACCAAACCAGGGAGGGTCTGTGGCCTTGGTGAGGTACGTGCGGTGAGGAACAAACTGGGACTGGAGGGCAAGCAGCGTTGAGGTGAGGAGACGGGTCTTCTCCTCCACATCTCCGATGAGTAGCGCCTCCCAGTCTGTGGCGTGTAGTGCTTGCCTCAAGGAAGGCCAGTCTGCCTTATCCCACACCCATATCGTGCGAGGAACCGCGCCTTCCCTTGCCGCGTTAAGGTGGATGTGTGTCAGCACAGCATGGTGATCAGAGCTACCCACTTTTCCCAGCTGCTGACACCTGATGTTGGCTTCAGGGAAGTCAGACAGCACTGGGTCGAGTAGCCCTCCCCGTTCGTGGGTCGGGAATGTGACGTGGTTGACGAGGCCTTGCACTGATACTAGGTTGTCGTAGGATTGTTGCTCTAGGTGGAAATTTAGATCCCCCACGATAATAACATTCTTGCATCCGTGGCGTTGAAGCAAGTTGTCCAGCTCCTCTGCCAGGAAGTCAAAGGAGGAGCGTCCTTGCCTTGGGGGGCGGTATAAGACGCAGAGCAGCAGGCCAGTGTTGTCATGGAGCACTATGCGAAAAAATAGTGCTTCCATTAGGTGAGGTAGGTCGGGGTGACACTTCCTGGATCTGGAGGTCATTCTTAAAACAGGCGGCAACACCGCCCCCAGTTTTGCCGATACGGTCTTTCCTCACCCAGTGTGTGTAGCCTGGTATCCTGCCGTATGTTGGCTCCACCTCGCTGTTCAGCCACGTTTCGCTTACTGCCACGATGTCAGCCTTATGTCGTAAGACGTAGTTGTGTGAGAGTTCCCCTACATTGGTGCGAAGACCGCTCTCTCTCTCTTCTCTCTCTCTCTCTCTCTCTCTCTTTCTCTCTTTCTCTCTTTCTCTCTTTCTCTTTTTCTCTTTTTCTCTTTTTCTCTTTTCTCTTTTTCTCTTTCTCTTTCTCTTTCTCTTTCTCTTTCTCTTTCTCTTTCTCTTTCTCTTTCTCTTTCTCTTTCTCTTTCTCTTTCTCTCTCTCTCTCTCTCTCTCTCTCTCTCTCTCTCTCTCTCTCTCTCTCTCTCTCTCTCTCTCTCTCTCTCTCTCTCTCTCTCTCTCTCTCTCTCTCTCTCTCTCTCTCTCTCTCTCTCTCTCTCTCTCTCTCTCTCTCTCTCTCTCTCTCTCTCTCTCTCTCTCTCTCTCTCTCTCTCTCTCTCTCTCTCTCTCTCTCTCTCTCTCTCTCTCCTCTCTCTCTCTCTCTCTCTCTCTCTCTCTCTCTCTCTCTCTCTCTCTCTTCTCTCTCTCTCCAAAATAAAAAAAAGCATCTACAGTAAATAAATCAAAATGAACCTCAAGAGTAGTGAAAAGGCATTAAAACTCACCAGTCTGACTTGGTTACATCACACCACCACCACCACCACCAGTCCTTCCTTTGTGCTGCCATCTGCTGGTGACAACTACAGAAGGAACTACAGTCCACCAAGAGTCCCCAAAGAGTCTCCACAAAGCCGCTGGAAAAGGGAGTTAACGTTTGTGTGGATTTTCCCTCAACACCCTCCAGTTTAACAGTGTATTTGAGGCGAGGAAGCCAGACTAGCAGCGTAGTGAAGAGTGTGTGGAGGCGGTGCAGTGAAGTCTGGAGTGTTGGTTTGTTGGGGTTCATGCGGTGCTTCGTGGTTCTGTTTCATTGTTTCAGGTTGAATGTTTCATATCCTGGTGCGTCGGTGTTTGCTTGTTTCTCTGTGGTTCGTTCAATGGTTCGTTCCCGCACACAACACAATACAGGAAGACGAATGGCTGGAGTTTGGGTATAAAAGTGAATATATTACATTGTGTACAAATAAATGTTCGGTTTTAAATGAATGACGCGCCTGGCATTAGAGAAAACTGTGTCGGTGTTATTGGAAGTTTATGTGTCATGTGTTCAGTGTAATTAATCAGTTTTTACTTTATTCACTTTGTAATTGCATTTTCCAGCACACCAACAACGTGTTGGCAAAAACATGAGAGAGGAAATAGTAATGAAATCATGGATTGTTATTTATAACAAAACTTCCTTCCAGCCTCGCCTCGCCTCGCTTCACCTCGCCTCAACTTCATCAGCCTTGGTCGGGAATCCTTGACAATGTTTTTGAGTCTGACGGACGTTTATTTCCTTTTCATCGTGTGGCTCCTGTCCTCTTTGTGTGCATGAATATTATATATATATATATATATATATATATATATATATATATATATATATATATATATATATATATATATATATATATATATATATATATATATATATATATATCAAGTGATACCATAATACTTCAACAATAAATTTTCAAAATTATTTTTTTGTAAGGTAACAAAATAGTTGTAAAGATATTACCCAATAAATGTTGCACCAATCAGTTTGTTGCATCAGTCAGCCATTAGTGAGTGTGTTGACACACGGGTGTGACGGCAACGATATCTAAAACATACCTGTTCATAACACTGAAAGGATCACCAACGACACCATAGTCACCAGGAAGTATTCAACAGTGTAAGGCTACAGTGTTGTGACAATGTAAAGTTACAGTGTTGTTACAGTGTAAGGCTACAGTGTTGTTACAGTGTAAGGCTACAGTGTTGTTACAGTGTAAGGCTACAGTGTTGTTACAGTATAAAGCTACAGTGTTGTTACAGTGTAAGGCTACAGTGTTGTTACAGTGTAAGGCTACAGTGTTGTTACAGTGTAAGGCTACAGTGTTGTTACAGTGTAAGGCTACAGTGTTGTTACAGTGTAAGGCTACAGTGTTGTTACAGTGTAAGGCTACAGTGTTGTTACAGTGTAAGGCTACAGTGTTGTTACAGTGTAAGGCTACAGTGTTCTTACAATGTAAGGCTACAGTGTTGTTACAGTGTAAGGCTACAGTGTTGTTACAGTGTAAGGCTACAGTGTTGTTACAGTGTAAGGCTACAGTGTTGTTACAGTGTAAGGCTACAGTGCTGTTACAGTGTAAGGCTACAGTGTTGTTACACTGTAAGGCTACAGTGTTGTTACAGTGTAAGGCTACAGTGTTGTTACAGTGTAAGGCTACAGTGTTGTTACAGTGTAAGGCTACAGTATTGTTACGGTGTAAGGCTACAGTGTTGTTACAGTGTTCATCTACTTGCTGGTCTTGTCATTAGTACCGTTTGAACAGTGGTTATGTGCACACCGTTTGTTGCGTCATTGTTTGTTGCTTTATACAGTCATCTGATACATTTAGTCTCTTCAAACACAAATATTTGAACAGAAAAAGTTTGCTCTTTCCACTCCTCCTCGATGTGTGATGTGTGATGTATGAGTGTCCTTTGTCTCTTTCTGAAACCTCTGATGCTCCTCCCCTTTGAGTCTCTGCATCAACTGTCAACCACAGCCTTCACACTTCACCCTCTCCCTCTTACTCTTTGTCTGTCTCCTCCTCCTCCTTCTCCTCCTCCTCCTCCTCCTCCTCCTCCTCCTCCTCCTCCTCCTCCTCCTCCTCCTCCTCCTCCCCCTCTTCTTCTTCCTCCTCCTCCTCCTCCTCCTCCTCCTCCTCCTCCTCCTCCTCCTCCTCCTCCTCCTCCTCCTCCTCCTGTTTTACGTGAAAGCCAGTCTTAACCCTACAGTCTTGCAAACTGAAAAAATAGATAACGTAGATGTTATATTTTTACAACTGAAAACACGTTCTAAGAAAATTATTATTGGACTCATTTATAGACCACCAGCACACAATAATAATAGCGATAGAAAATTATTCGACCAGATAATCGAAGTAAGTAATTCATTTGAAAGCGTAATCTTTGGAGACTTTAATCTTCCTGTAACTTCATGGGGAAATTCTCTTAAATCTCATATGGGTCACGACTTATATAATAATTTATTAGAGAGTGGCTTAAGTCAGCACATAAGCAAACCCACGAGAAGTAATAATATACTAGATATTGTATTTTCAACAAACGACGGTCTAGTAAGTAACGTTAATACGGGCCCTGAATTCAGTACCAGCGACCATAAAATTGTCTCTTTTAACATAAATCTCAAAGTTTACAAAGATAACGTAAGCGAAGAACTTATCTTCATGTATCGCAAAGGTAACTTTGAAAAACTGAGAAAGCTTTTAGCAGATACTGATTGGAGCATAGTAGACAACGAAACCGATGTAAATAGATCGTGGGAAAAGTTTTATAACATCTTAAATGAAGCCGTTAAAGTATGCATTCCCGTTTATAAGAGACGTCCACGTAAAAATAAAAATATTAATAAATCAAAATGGTGGAATAGCCAGATTGAGGCAGGATTATTACTTAAAAAGTGGGCACATGATAAATATTTACTATCACAAAACGAAAACGATAAAATAGAATACGAAAGACTAAGACGCAAAACAAAAAAGATGATTAGACGAAGTAAAAAAGATCTCGAAATATATATTGCGAATAAAACTAAATTCAACCCCAAGGAATTTTACACCTACGTACGTAATAAAAAAGTTATCACAACTAATATTGGCCCACTCCACCTAGAAAACGGTAAGGAAATAAATACAGAATCAGAAATGGCCGAAGTACTAAATGATTATTTTGCATCCGTTTTTACTGTTGAAGACACCGATGAAATCCAGGAAGTAACCCCAGCTAAACCTAACTTAATTCCTTTAAGCGATTCCTTTAAGCGATTGTCACTTTACTGAGGATATAATAACTAAGACACTTGATAAAATTAAAGTAAATAAAACTCCTGGTCCTGATTGTATTGCACCGAGAGTCTTAAAAGAGGCAACATTTCAAATCAGCAAACCTCTTGCAATACTATTTAATAAATCTTTAAATTCTGGAAAAGTTCCCGACATTTGGAAATTAGCAAATGTTACCCCTATACAAAAGAAAGGAGATAAAACACTACCGATTAACTACAGACCAATCAGCCTCACATCCGTAGTTGGTAAATTAATGGAAACTATAATACGCGATAAACTAGTGACTTTTCTTGAAGAAAATAGCATGATTAATAATTCTCAACATGGTTTCCGAAACAAACGATCTTGCTTAACGAATCTCCTTGATTTTTATAACGATGTATTCAACATTTATGACGAGACAAAAGCGGTCGATATAATTTATCTCGACTTTCAAAAAGCGTTTGATAAAGTTCCCCACAAACGGTTATTAAAAAAATTAGAATCACACGGCATATCTGGAAATATTCTTAAATGGGTTGAAGACTGGCTTTCCGAAAGAAGACAATGCGTTGTCATAAACGGTAAATCATCTAACTGGCGAGACGTTAAAAGCGGGGTGCCACAGGGCTCAGTACTTGGTCCCATTCTTTTTCTAATTTACGTAAATGATATTGATGAAGGCCTCACTTGTAAAATATCAAAATTTGCCGACGATACGAAAATCACGAGTAAAGTAACTACAACCGCCGATAAACTACAATTTCAATCAAACCTCAACATGTTAGTCAATTGGTCAAAGGAATGGCAAATGAAATTTAATGTTGATAAATGTAAAGTTTTGCATATCGGTAGCAATAATCAATTCACTAAATATACAATGAATGACACTGAACTTTCCAAGGTTAACCATGAAAAAGACTTAGGGATAACTATTAGTAACGACCTCAAACCAGATAAACATTGTTCAGACGTAAAAAAAGCTAACAAACTGGTCGGTTTCATCGGTAGAACTTTTGATTATAAATCTGAAAAAGTTATCCTTACATTATATAATGTACTCGTACGCCCTCATCTAGAATATTGCATTCAATTTTGGTCACCATACTATAGAAAAGATATTAATAAGCTGGAGAGAATACAAAGAAGAATTACTAAAATGATCCCAAGACTGCGAAACAAGTCTTACGAAGAACGTCTAAAGGAGCTGAACTTATTCAGTTTATCCAAACGTAGGCTACGAGGAGACCTAATTGAGGTTTTTAATATTTTCCATGGTTTTGATAATATTAACATAAACGATTATGTAACTACCGATCTCACAAGCTCCACCCGTAACAATGGCTTCAAGATCATTGGTAAGCGCTTTAGATCAAACGAAGCGAAGCACTTTTTCTTCAATAGAATCGTAAATGTTTGGAATTCTCTCCCAGCACAAATTGTCAACAGTACTACAATTGAATAATAAAAAAAAAACTCGATAAGCACTTAGCATCTGTTCACCAAGTCGAATATTTCACTACTGCGTAATTTTTTTTTTTTTTTTTTTTTTTTTTTTTTTTTTTAATAGCATAGATTACTCCTTGATTTTTATTTCTTTCCTATACAAATTCCATGTTAGTTTTTTCATGCTACATGGTATCACTTCCTCTTCCGGCCAGCTTCGGCTGGAGGGAGGGGTGGGTGGGGAGGAACCTTCCACTTTGCTGTCCTTTTGTCTCTATCACGTAGATATTATAGTAGTAGTAGTGTAGCTAAACAGACAGCCTCGTTAGGTCCAGTAGGACTGTTGCTGTCTGTTCTTCCTTTGTACTCCTTTGTACTCCTCCTCCTCCTCCTCCTCCTCCTCCTCCTCCTCCTCCTCCTCCTCCTCCTCCTCCTCCTCCTCCTCCTCCTCCTCCTGTATCATGTAAATCATGTAAATCATGTAAATCTAATCCTAAAGAATTTTATAGTTTTGTTAAGAGTAAAAAAGCCCTTACCTGTAATATCGGTCCACTTACTAAAGGACAAGGAAATCACACAAAGACGAATATGAAATGGCTACAATCCTTAATAACTTTTTTGCATCCGTATTTACAGAAGAGGATTGTTCATCGTTTCAACCACTCGAGACTAGAAGAACCGAAAACTTCTTAAATGATTTACTCATCGTAGAAAATTACGTTGTACAAAAAATCGATAAGATGAAAATTAGTAAAACCCCTGGACCAGATAAAATTTCCCCGAGAATCTTGAAAGAGGTCAATCATCAGATCAGTAAACCGCTTGCAATCATATTCAATAAATCCTTAAGGAATGGTAAAGTTCCATCAGATTGGAAACGTGCTAATGTAATCCCAATCTTCAAAAAGGGGGACAAGTCACAACCCGGAAATTATAGGCCAATCAGTCTGACGTCAGTAGTATGTAAATTAATGGAGACAATCATTCGTGACAATATGGTGAAATTCCTTGAAGACAACGATATAATAAAACCCTCAGAACATGGTTTTCGTAATAAACGTTCATGTCTAACTAACTTATTAGACTTCTTTCACAATGTTTTTGACACGTACGATGAAAGCAGAGCAGTAAATATCATATATCTGGATTTTCAAAAGGCCTTTGATAAAGTTCCCCATCAACGATTGCTTAATAAACTAAAGACTCACGGTATCTCTGGTAGCATCTACAATTGGCTTCAGGACTGGCTCTTTGAACGTAAACAGAGAGTAGTCTTAAACGGTGTCTCCTCTCAATGGTTAAACGTAAAGAGTGGCGTATCACAGGGTTCAGTACTTGGCCCTATTTTGTTCCTGATATATGTTAATGACATAGATAATGGGATCTCATGCAAAATATAAAAATTCGCTGACGATACGAAAATTGCCAGTAAATTAACTACGACAAGTAACAGAGAAGTCTTACAATCAGACCTTGATCGACTAACGTCTTGGGCCAATAAATGGCAAATGAAATTTAACGTTGATAAATGTAAGGTACTATACATCGGAAGAAATAATGATCACGTTCAGTACTCAATGAATGGAAAACTACTTTCTGCAGTGAACAAGGAAAAAGATCTAGGAATCACAATATCAAACGATTTAAAACCCAGTCAGCATTGCTCAGAGATAGTTAAAACTGCTAACAGATTGGTCGGCTTTATTGGGCGTACTTTCGAAAAGAAATCAGAAAAAGTCATATTAAAACTGCATAATTCACTAGTACGACCTCATCTTGAGTATTGCGTACAGTTATGGTCCCCATATTACAGAAAGAACATTGACAAACTGGAAAGAGTCCAGCGTAGAATAACGAAAATGATTCCAAGGCTGAGAAATAAACCTTATGAAGAAAGACTTAAAGAATTAAACTTATTCAGCCTAGAAAAACGAAGGATGAGAGGAGATTTAATTGAAATGTTCAAGATAATTAAAGGATTTGATAATATCAATGCAGAAGATTACATTACTTTTGATCGATCAAATATAACAAGAAGACGTCATACTTTTAAAACATTATTCGTCAACGTAGTAAACTTTGAGCAAGTTCCTTCTAATGTACCGTAATTACAAAATCTCGATTCGGAAGGACGTCGCTAGGGGCCTGACATCGCTTGCCAGGAAGCAGTGTTAGTGACAGTAGTAATAGTCTAGTCTAATCTAATTCCACGCATTTATTTATTTATTTTTACTTATATTGCATGGTTGGCCTTCCTCTCCTGCCAGTCGTGGCTGGTGGGAGAATCCCTCACCCTTACTATCCTGTATCCTTCATCCCACATTAGATAGTGTAGTCTAGTCTCTATCACAAACAGCCTCGTAAGGGCCAGTAGGCCTGTTGCTGTTTGTTCTTCCTATGTGTTCCTATGTGTTCCTCCTCCTCCTCCTCCTCCTCCTCCTCCTCCTCATCGTCGTACTTCTACACCAAAAGCTTTAATGTTACTCCTATTTCAACTCCCCATACTCCACCTCTTACTCCCTCCCCCTTGCGTCTTGTCAGAAACCAGATATTACTATTTTTGTCCTTCTTGGTAAGAGAAAATTAGTCTATTGTATTACAGCCAAAAACAATTGATTCGTGTGCGTGTGTGTGTGTGTGTGTGTGTGTGTGTGTGTGTGTGTGTGTGTGTGTGTGTGGGTGGGTGTGGGTGTGGGTGTGGGTGTGGGTGTGGGTGTGTGGGTGGGGGTGTGGGTGGGTGGGTGGGTGGGTGGGTGGGTGGGGGTGGGGGGTGCGTGCGTGCGTGCGTGCGTGCGTGAGAGAGAGAAAGAGAGAGAGCGTGTGTCTGCCCTTCGCAGGGTGGCGGGAAGCCTCGACTCCCGAGGCATCCTGACTCTGTACAAGGCACAGATTCGTCCATGTATGGAATATGGTGCCTTGGCATGGATGTCCGGTGCCGCCACTCACACCCGGCGCCTTGACGCGGTGCAGAGACGTGCCCTCCGACTGCTGGGGGAAGAAGCGGAGATCCCTTCCAGCATGACGTCTCTCGAACACCGCAGGGACGTATCAGCCCTGACTGTCTGTCACAAGACTCAGGTGCTGCGCACCCCCCACCTCACCCGGCTGTGCCTGCCGCCTCACCCAGCCCATAGGACGACGCGACAAGCAGCAACAGGAAATCAACGTGTGGTGGTGCCCCTCTCCCACACGTCGCAGCACCAACGGACCTATATGGCCAGGGCAGCTCGACTGTGGAACGGCTTCACGGAGGCCACGCCTGATGTACCACATATATCCAACCAGCAGGCAAAGATGGCCGCCAACACCTGGAGAGGCACACTCCCTACACCATTCCTGCCCCACACGTAACATGAACTTTTTAGCGATGTGGTGCTAATATTATATATTATGTATTATAAGTTATTATGTAGTATATATTTCATGTGTCATGGAACTTTTAATATAGCTGTGCACGCCAATGCACAGCTTTAAGT
>JAXIVD010004943.1:27500-32236 GCA_036785275.1 Cancer borealis | reverse complement strand
GTGTTGCTCCTCTTTTCATTTATATTACTTATAAGATGCTGGAGGAGGAGGAGGCAAAAGGAGAAGTAGGAAGAAGATATTAAGTTTTTGTCACAAATTTTGATATATGATCACCTCCCTAATCATTCATAGTTTTCAGATAAGCAGACATACATACAGACATACAAACACACATACATACACACATACATACACACCTATATACATACGTACAGACAGTTATGAGGCATCCAGGGTGGAGTGCAAAGCCTGGACAGATGTTTGGTGTCCCACGGGGAGGGCGGCATCAAGGCATCATTAAGTATGTGTGAATGAAGTGTTAATTAAGGGATGAGCCGCAGCATCATACCTGGCCGTTAGAGGAAGCGCCGATGATCTCAGTCAGATGTAAAAGTTCTCTTGGTTTTCTTAAGAACACAAGAATACAAGAACCTCAGAACACAAGAACACAAGAACACCAGAACACCAGAATACAGGAGGATAAGAACACAAGAACATAAAATTTTGGAAAGGAGGGAGGATTAAGAGGGTAGATTACTAAAAAAAAAGTTTGGCGTTGATGAAAAATGTAGAAAAATGTAGAAAGTTTGCCCTAAGGATAATTACTTTTTTTTATTTTGATAGTTAAGAACATAAGAACAGGAGGCTGCAAGAGACAAACCAGCTACTGTGCACCTAACACCTACCATCTGCACCATATAATCTCTATGTTGTGGCACCTCAAATACACTTAGTCAATGTATCGTGTGTATTGAAGAAGACAGACAGAACAGTGATTATGTAGTATGCGTGTGGCTTACATTTTTTTTCAAGGAGTATAACTAACTATAACCAGCTTTCATTTTTACTTTTCTTCATATATTTTGGGAGCAGTAATATGAGTGGAAAATTTTCTTTCTATAATGTCTTTCTTACCTCTTGGACATTACTTTCTTGCCTGCAAAAAGAAAAAAAAAAAGGTGTTCTTAAGGTGGGTGGCGGTGATGATTGAGGTGTGGTGGTTGATGAGGGTGACGAAGCAAGGGTGTATGGAGGGGGCAGTACCCTCACCTTTCCCCTCACAGGTCCTTTAATCCCCTGAGGGAGTACTACATGTAGGTGTGTGGGTTGCTAGGGTCGCTGTGGCACGCCTCCACCCACACCACTTATTTCCTGGTAGTGAGGAGTGAAGAAGGTGGATTATTAGTTATACTTTATGAATTTATTTTACATACATAGACATACATTTTAGTTATACGTTTAGCAGGAGTTTCGAAAAATAAAGTTTAGCAAGGAGGAGGGAGGATTGCGTTTAGGAGTGGCGGGGCATGTGTGGGGTGGAGTGTTTGGGTGCGTCAGGTCAGCGCTGATGCAGGTCACGTGCGTGCGGTCAGGTCTCCGTGGGAGTCACATCAAATTAACAGAATTATGGCTTCATTGCTTGTCTGCTTCTTGTTTCTTGAGTAGACACACACTGCATGGTGAGTGAAGTAATGTGAGTTGTCCTATATCATATTATCACAACATAAACTTACTTAATATACAATACACTTTATCTATATACAATTCACATTCATACATACATACATATATAATTATTTTTCATCGCATCTATAGTTTACTTCCTTCTATTCGTCCACTTCTTTTATTACTTTCATTTTCATATTTATTTCCATACATACCTTTTTTTTTTTTTACATATCAATTTATTTCCTTTTCCCTTTCTTCTTTTCCTCGTATCTTTTCTCAGCTGTAAGTTTTCTGTGTCCGTATTTTTTCTCGTTACAAATCAGTCTTTTCTATTTTACAACGTTCAGTGTTTCTCCCGCAGAGTTCACGTCTTCACTCTTCTCTCCTCTCATTCTCCTCCTCCTCCCGTCCCTCCCTCCCTCCTCCCTCCATCTATCCCATCCTCTCCTACGTTCTTTCCTCCCTCCTTCACCACTCTTCAAGCCATTCGTTTCTCTCTTTTTTTGTTCTCTCTCTCTCTCTCTCTCTCTCTCTCTCTCTCTCTCTCTCTCTCTCTCTCTCTCTCTCTCTCTCTCTCTCTCTCTCTCTCTCTCTCTTTCTCTTTTTTTCTCTCTCTCGCTTCTACTTGTATATTTTTCAACCTCTTCATTCCACTTTCCTTCTATTTTAGCTTTTCTTTTTTTTATTTCTGTGTCAATTTATCAATGAGTTATATATAAAGTTATTGTTCTTTATAGAAACCAAAATTATCTTTTTATATATGATTTCAAGTCGATTATTAGAAAGAAGAATATAATTGATCCAACATGATTTACTATACCAATCGTATTTTCTTTGTTTCATAATTTTCATGTAATCAATTTAGATCCAATTTTGAAGGCTGTGATAATTCATTCCTAAATTTTCTAGTTTGTTATCATTTCCTCCATAGGATCTCTTTTAGATGAATTTGAATACATATAACACAAATAGTCAAGGTAAAATAGACTTCAATACCATATATGTCTTTATTTACTTATATTTCCTTTCTTTTTCTATTACCTTTCATTCTCTTATCTTCTCTTCCCTTCTCTTCTTTTCTTCTTCTCTTCCTTCACGCATCCTTCTCTTCTGTACCCTTCAACTGGGTACTCTATCTCCCCCAACGCCTGCCTGTCTCCCTCATCACATCCTTCTTCACCCTTTCACCCTTACCAGCTGCCGGGAGAAAGATGGCCACCCTCATCTCATGAATATTATGTATTGCATTTTTTTTACTTTATATTTCCGTATCATCCTTCTCCTCTTGCTACGATGGATTCCCCCCCTTTTGATTTTTATCTCGCTATCGTAAACTATTGTGATGTGTTAAATGTCGTGTGTGTGTGTGTGTGTGTGTGTGTGTGTGTGTGTGTGTGTGTGTGTGTGTGTGTGTGTGTGTGTGTGTGTGTGTGTGTGTGTGTGCGGGAGGAAGTTGTGTAAGTTTCTCTGTACAGCTGCCAGTCATATCATCGAGTGTGGATGTTTCTCGTCCAATCACAGTTTAGTAAAGCATATGATTTCCGACCACCAGTCCCCCCCCCAACCCCTCCCTCCCCTCCCCCCCAACATCCCCTCCACCACTACCAGTACCCCTTAACTCTATCTATCCGTCCCACACCGAGCCCTGTCTCTATCCCCCACCTCCCCTACCTCCCCCTCTTCCCCCGCCCCTCCTTAGATGATTGAAACTGTTCCCGGTCTTTATATTATGTCCAGCACATAATAAAGATTTTCCGCCCGTATTATTTCCCTTTATTTTCATTATTACCCTTTCGAATTTGTTGAGAGAATCCCGGGTGATTTCCATTGTGAAGATCCATCAAAGCAAATAAAGATATTTCCTACATTTGACCCCACAACGTTCCCACTCCCTCCCTCCTTCTCTCTTCTCTACGTTCACTTCCACTATTAAAACGATCATAAGAACATCGATTTTCTTATATTATACGCCGCGTAGTGGATTTGATTCCACATCCACGTTTATGTAGAGTTCAATACCTTATAAATGGTCATAAGAGAGGGTTTAGGGTGGATAAGGAGGGATGTGTGGAGGAGATCTTGTGGGTTGTTAATAAACGAAGAATTTTTAGACAGAGGGTCAGATGGCGATCAAAACCTGCCAGTATAGCACAGTTGCCAATGTCTGCCGTCTGTTCAACCCTCTTTCCCTCCTTCCCTCCCTCCCTTGTACCCTTCCTACCCTTCCCTCTCCCTCTCTCTCCCTCTCTGGCCACAACACAACCCCGATATGAGATGGTTTTACAGGCTGCCAAAGAGTGATAAATGCCCCGGATGGTAAAAAAAAGAAAAAAAGTAAAAAAAAAAGTAGGTGATCTTGAACCTTTTCAGAGATTCAAGATTCTCTCTCTCTCTCTCTCTCTCTCTCTCTCTCTCTCTCTCTCTCTCTCTCTCTCTCTCTCTCTCTCTCTCTCTCTCTCTCTCTCTCTCTCTCTCTCTCTCTCTCTCTCTCTCTCTCTCTCTCTCTCTCTCTCTCTCTCTCGTCAGATTTGTTTTTTTTTTGCTGCATATTTTATGGTTTTCTCGTGGTTTGTGTTTGTTATTATTATCTCAAGCTACTGACCTTGTATGCATTGCACTCAATACTTGTGGCTAGTGTGTGTGTGTGTGTGTGTGTGTGTGTGTGTGTGTGTGTGTGTGTGTGTGTGTGTGTGTGTGTGTGTGTGTGTGTGTGTGTGTGTGTGTGCGTGTGTGTGTGTTGCTTAACATCACACGTTTAACCAGAGAAGAGTCAAGTATTTTTACTTTTTCACAATTTTTTTTTTTTATCATTGTAGTTATGTTAAAGTAAGTTTTTGTTCCACTTAAATCATGTATTCTTGATGCTGATTTCAGTGCTGTGTAGGAAGAAGAGAAGGAGGAAGAAGAAGAAGAGGAGGAGGAGAAAGAAGAAGGGGAGGAAAAGGGACATAATGGAAAAAAGCGAAAATAATAGAAAATAAATAAGAATAACGTATACACAGTAAAATAAATTCTAGGAAAAATCAAGGACAATCATGAAGGAATCTGTTGCTAAGAAGGAAGACAAGGAAGACACTATAAATCCTGTTATGCTTCGTGCTTCCTTCCCACACGGGCGAGCGATGCCTCCTGAAGCAGGTGTCGCCGCCAGGAAGGTCCAACACTGCGAACAGACGCGGCCACAGTGTAACTCTTGGCCCACAATGGGAAGCGGCCAGGGCGGTAACAAAGCCTCACCCAGGAGACGAGTGGCGGAAAAAGAAGAACTGGACACCTGGCGGCCTGTG
>JAXIVD010004943.1:0-22500 GCA_036785275.1 Cancer borealis | reverse complement strand
AGAGAAACTTTATAATGATAATTGGTGATGCTCGTAATGATGACAAAAATATGAGGAAAAGAGGCAGAACAGAAGGGAGGAAAAATTGGTGATGGAAATTCAGTCATTCATAATTCATCCAAGTTATTATGTGTGCGACTCCCTGGCAGAAGGGTACACACACACACACACACACACACACACACACACACACACACACACGAGTCCAGCGCGTGATCCTCCAGACCATGGTGAATAACACACACTCCCAGTCGTCGCCTGAGGAGGGACACTTGGCCTATTAACTTAACTTCCTCAGCCTCCTCTCCTGATGCGGCCTACACCCCGCGCCGCCCTCCGCCACCACCTTCAGCCTGCCTACACTTGCCGTCCTCATCCCCGTGTTGGAGGCGCCCTGTCCCGCAGTGTCCCCGCACCACTCTCCCCACCAACGCGCTGGAAAACTGGAAGAACCCCATAATAAGAGCACTTTGTGAGCATGTTGTTGAGGCTGATGCAGATAGATGTCAAGATTATGAAAATGTGTTACTTAGGCCGTGAGTTGTGTCTTATGTAACTGTGGGCCTCACGCCGCCTCGCCGCAGGAAGTCAGACAAAAAGTGGAAACCTACGGAATTCCTCGCAGAGAAAGTGGTGAGACAGGTGATCGCGGCGGCGTGTTCGGAGGATTACACTTTAATCATGGAGCGGCAGCCACCAGGAGCACCTATCATGCCCCTGCGGCTGACCTAGATAGGGCGGCTGGGCGGCAGCCGCTGCCCGCAGCAGAGTGAGGAGCAGCGGCCGCCTCATATCCCTCCTCCCTTTCCCCGCCGCCTGCTGCCCGCTGACTGAAGGAAATCGCTCCTCCCCTCGGTGCGCGCAGCTAGGCTCCTCCCCCTCCGCGGAGCATCGTCCAATCACCTCCAAAGCCACGCCACTCTAGCACCCCAACAACCAATCATAATGGCACTCGCAACGCAAATAATTGAGTGAGCCAGCTATCAGTTGATTGTTTGATTTTTGTAACTATTCGATTTGAAATCCGATCCAATAGCAGTTGTAGAGTTGTAGTTTGTATCTGAGGGAGAGTGTGTGTGTCTTGGTGGTGGCGCGCGGACGTGTATACGACTCACACTCACTATGAGCACGGAGGCCCTCATGGAGCCCGACGCTACCCTACGACCTCCGGCTTCGTCGCCGCCACACCAAAGTCCCTCTCCTCCGTCGTCGACTTCGCTGGCGTCGCACCTCCTGGCGCAAGTTCAAAGTCTCACGTCGCTTCCTTCTTCAGTGCCCATACCCACGTCCTCCCCCTCGGGGCTCGGAGTATATCGCCATGGCATGCTTGGCGGAGGAATACCGCACCAATTCCACCTTGCCACCGAGCCTCCCATGTCCTCCCTTCTGGCCGGACTCAAAGACTTGCCCCGTCAGTACCACTCCCCGCCGCCCGTTCCCTCGTCAGAGAGCCATGAGTGCAAAATCGTTGACTATCGGGGAGCCAAAGTGGCCGCATTTATCATTAATGGCGATGCAATGTTATGCCTACCACAGGCCTTCGAGTTGTTCTTGAAACACCTGGTGGGCGGCCTCCACACAGTCTACACCAAACTCAAGCGGCTCTCAATCGAACCCCTCGTGTGCAATGTTGACCAGGTCCGCATCCTGCGGGGCCTGGGAGCCATCCAGCCCGGCGTCAACAGGTGCAAACTCCTCTCCGTCAAGCACTTCGACGTTTTATTCAAGGACTGCACCACAGCCAGGTACGTGTGTGTTGCCTATGTCTAGTGTGTTGTTAGGGTCTGGCCACTCCTGAGGCTATGGTAGGAAGGCGGAATACAATCGTGTGCAGGATCATGAAGCATGAAAAGTGTTAAGTGGAGTGAAAACATAACGCGTGGGTCGCCTGACACTGACATGTGTGTTGTGATACTTTTAAGTGTTACTCGTGTGCCAACGTCGTCTGCACGCGCTTCACTTCAGTCCATTTCAGAAGCTTCAGGTGTGTGTGCTGCATGCAATGTGCGTTGATTACTGTTGTTTTGTAGTGGAGAAAAACCACATGGTAAATCCACATCACTGACATTCATCTCTGAACTCTGTATTCAGCTGTCACTTTATTTTTTTATGAATAGGTCTAGTTGTATAATTTACATAGTGAATAAGACAGCCCAAGACAGCATAGGATACATCAGGGAGGGAGGGAAATGACGCGGCAGGGCAGACGGCACCAGTGAATTAAGAGAAACTACAGAACTGACCACAGGAAATATCGACCTGACCAATAACATCCACACGTCTTGTAAGCAAACACCACTATCTGTATCCTTACTATGGGGAACAGAAACATTTATTCAACACCTATACAACGCTATACACCCACACCACTGAGAGTAACACGCCATCCACACCTTTATTTTCCTCCTTTATATATTTCCTCTTCCTGTAGCACTTAGTAAGGTGTGAAAAAAAGTGTCATTAAGTGAGTTTTCTTAAGTGGGCTGCTGAGGTGACGAGCCTCTGCGGACATAAGTGGCAGGAAAGATCGTGGGCTGGAAGTGCCTGAACTAACCTCAAAATTGTCGTCTGGTTCCCTTACTTTACCTCGGTTCTCCGCGGCGGTCCAAAAGCCGCGAACTGAGAACATAAAAAAAATAGGTCAAGTTAAGGAAGAAGTAAATGAAGAGAAAGAAGAAGAGGAGGAGAAGGAAGGATATATGAGCAGGTTTTATAAAATTTTCATAGCACGTGGTTTTTTTAAAATTAATTTATTTATATTCATTTTTTCACTTATCATTTTGATCTTTTGGGGTTATTTTTAAAGTCAATAAACCTTGAAGTGCGAATAGAAAATGTGTTGTTTTTAAGTTATATTTGGTGTATATACTGTATTCTCTCTCTCTCTCTCTCTCTCTCTCTCTCTCTCTCTCTCTCTCTCTCTCTCTCTCTCTCTCTCTCTCTCTCTCTCTCTCTCTCTCAGTCTGATTTATGGCAGCCACGGTCAGAGTCTCCAGTGCGAATCATTAAGGCATTGCACAAGCCGCCTCAGTAGCATGGAGTGGATAATTGTGCACACTGACGACGCCTCTCTCTTTCTTTCTCTCTCTCACACACACACACACACACACACACACACACACACACACACACACACACACACACACACACACACATCCCATTCAGTACCACCCTTTGCCCACCCATACAGACTCATACATTACCACCCTCTCTCTCTCTCTCTCTCTCTCTCTCTCTCTCTCTCTCTCTCTCTCTCTCTCTCTCTCTCTCTCTCTCTCTCTCTTTAAGCCTCAGTGTCAACCATTTACATTCATCCTCCGCTCCTTCTCGGTCACAGTTGAGGAACAGATCACTAGGGGAACATTAGCTTCTCTCTCTCCCCTCAGCGATGCTTCACTCCACATTAGCATTCATCAGCTGGGTGTATAAAGGCTTTTCTTCCCCTTCTGCTGCGTCGCCCGGGTACCATCGGTTAATCGTAAGGGCTTGTCGCCTCTCCTTCGCCACCCAGTCCTTCAACCCTTTGTAAATAGAGTCAGAGGAAAGACTCGCAAATCAATAGGAGCGGCAGATGAAAGGACACTACATTCATTCGTATAATTAACAATCGGTTCTACCACTTTTCGTTTCCATTTCAATTAACTAATCTGGTTTCTGGTCAGCGGCAGGGGTTGAGAGGGAGCGGGAGGAGGTAGTCAAGGCGAGGGAGGGAGTGAGGAGAAGAATGAGAATGAGAGAGTGAAACAGAGATGTGAATCCCCCGGCCAATTGTCTGCTCACACTAATCCCTCTTGAGCCACTTGATGTCAGTCTCACCCAACACGTCCCACACACACGTCCCACACACACGTACACACACACACACACACACACACACACACACACACACACACACACACACACACACACACACACACACACACACACACACACACACACACACACACACAGACATACACACACACATGCATACATACATACATACATACATACATACCTATCCATGAGGTGTAACTAAACTCTTCACCCACCTCTGTCACACTCATTCACACACCCATCACATTCATCTCCTCATCCATCACCCACCACACCCATTGCCTAAACCCAGAGACATGCATCATCACATTCACTCTCTTTCTCTCTCTCACACTCATCATTTTCCGTCTACGTTACATTCTTACAGTGACATTTAATACTCTCTAGCATCATCATCATCATCATCATCACAATCTCATGAACCCTTCTTACCCACTCCCATTACCACACAGCTTAGACACACACACCCATTGACACTTCACCCATAACAATCCCACTCCCCATTGAGCCAGCATCGGTTACACTCTCACCCATTCACACCCATTCACTCACTCCCATCTCACCAACACTCACTAGCCAATGAATAGTCGAGGTTACTTTTCGGGGTATTCGGGGCTGGCTATTATATCACTGATGGAGACGATGTGACGATGTTCATTTTACCAGATGTTAGTATTGTTAGACAGCGATCCCCTCCTCTCCTCTCTCGCTTGCTCTCCTTCCTTCCTTCCTACTTTTTACTTGCTCTCTCGCTGTGTCTGCATCCTTTCCTTCTTTCTGCTGTGTCTATCGTTTATTGTCTCTCTCTCTCTCTCTCTCTCTCTCTCCTCTCTCTCTCTCTCTCTCTCTCTCTCTCTCTCTCTCTCTCTCTCTCTCTCTCTCTCTCTCTCTCCTCTCTCTCTCTCTCTTTCTCTCTCTTTTTTCTTTCTCTTTCTGGTAGTTATAACAAAAATCATGCAGTGCTTTATATCTGCATCACGATTATTTTGTTTTTTTCTATTGATAAATTAATTTTTTCTTTTGTTGATCGGAGTTGCGTGTTGCTCTGTAGTTATAGTATTTTCCATCAACAACTTCTTTGGAATATTTGTAGCATGTGGATCGGGCTTCTTCGTCTTTTGAAATATTGCAAACGGGTCTTGGGCTTGCCTGAGCATCGGGCGTCCAGCGAGTTTTTCAGCACATCTGCCCATCGTCCTCCCTTGCCAGCGGGGTCAGGGCCGCTGCCACACTAGACAGCGTCCCTCAAAACGATACCGAACACTGGAACTCATCAGGAAGCGGCTGTTTTAGGATTTAGCGGCGGGCGGCGGCGGCGGCTGGCGGGCGGGCGGGGTCTTGCTGTCCGCTGCCTCCGCCACATCGCCTCACACTCTCCGCCTCGACGCGCCTTCCACTCCGAATTTAATCGATAATCGCCCACTCCGCCAGCGTGGAAATGAGCCCCTTCACCGTCCTTGAGGCTTGGCTGGCAGGACTCACGCAGTGCTCAGTGAACGCTCAACGCCGGGAAACACACCCCATCGCCCCATCATATATATTTACCTCAAAAATTCCCTCCCAAGTATAATTACACATTTCAGCAACTTGTTTTTGATAGACAGTGACTAACGCCTCCAGACCATCCCGCCGAGAGGTGAGGGCTTAATCGCCTGTTTCATCTAAGAAAGAGGCAAAGCGAGTGTTATTCACCGATCACTATCAGAGGGTCACCCGTAAGCCTTCGAGAGGTGACGGCGAATCCCGCTTCATGAGTGATAGGTTGTGAAGGGTGAGTGTGTGTGTATGTAGCTTGTGTAGAATGTATTGATTGGTATGTGTGTATGTGTGTGTGTGTGTGTGTGTGTGTGTGTGTGTGTGTGTGTGTGTGTGTGTGTGTGTGTGTGTGTGTGTGTGTGTGTGTGTGTGTGTGTGTGTGTGTGTGGTGTGTCCCGAAGCGCGGAGTGGAATATTAAAAATGTTGTTATCCTCGGAATTCACCCGATGAGAAATGTTTACTCAAGTTTTAACTAGGGACTCCACGCACTCACGAACACACACACACACACACACACACACACACACACACACACACACACACACACACACACACACACACACACACACACACACACACTAGGCACCCAAGCTAGGCCCACAGGTGCACATCATCATCAGCATCACTCCGCCCCCCCTCAGCCGTCTCAAACACACTGCCGCATCCGCTTTGCATCAGTAATGTAAACACTAACTAGATACAAACCCTCGCTTCCAATCCAGAGAAAAATGAGCATCGCGTCTATAGGGATCCTCCTCGGCATGTAATTCAATTCCTTGATATCCGAAGTCGATATGAAGACGCTGGGATGTTTCTGCCGTTCTTCCCATTACCTACCTTACCCCTCACCCTTCCTCCCCTACCCCACCACCCACCACCCCGCCCCCCTCCCTCATTAGCGGTTTGCAAATGGGGAAGTGGGGGGAGGAGGAGTTTCCGTAATTGCTGACATGGGATACTGGTAGTTAGTGTCGTTAGCGGCAGCCAGTTACATCAACGAGGCATTGGGTGGTGTTTTTACAGAAGGACGAAGAGGGTTGAACAGGTAGCGGCGTGGTGGTAGTGGTGAAGGTAGTGGTGGTGGTGGTGGTTGGGGTAGTTAAATGTGGTGGGGATTTGGGGGTAAAAAGTAGGGAGGAAGAGGAGAAAATTAGCTTTATATGAAAATTTGATGAAGGTATTTACGAGTAGTAGTGTAAAGATTAATAGAATTGCTGGAATGATATGTTTAGTTGTTGTTGTTTTTTTCTCTCTCTCTCTCTCTCTCTCTCTCTCTCTCTCTCTCTCTCTCTCTCTCTCTCTCTCTCTCTCTCTCTCTCTCTCTCTCTCTCTCTCTCTCATCTGGCGTGACTGGAATCAAAACAAGTCAACATCAAACACTTGAACACAACATAACGCTAAACACAACACCCATTAATCTTCATTCACTCTGTTTTTACTCCCTGTGTTACTATTATTATTATTTTTCCTGCAGCTCCAGTTACCACGAATTACATTACATAAAGGTGGATGCTATTTTGGTTTTATATTTTTTGTATACTTCGGTCCGACCACGTGGCTCTTTGGATAATTTGTGCAGTTGTATAGTTATTAAATTTGTAGTTGTTAATTTTTGTTATTCTATTTTCCTCTTCCTCTTCGTACGGTTTAGTTGATTTTTTTTTTAATGTTTTGTTTTTAGTTTTATTTATGTTTGTTGTTTGTATTATGTTCCTCTCACGTAAATGTTAATGCGAAGTGATTGCATTAAAAGAGAGGGAAAAATAGAAAAAATTAAGAGGATATAGTAAATTAAATTATTCCAGTCACGACCAGGAAGAAAAAATTATTAAACCGTAAATAAATAAATAATAAATAAATAACTAAATTAAAACAAGACAAATAATAATGAAATAATAATAATATAATAAAACATTAACAAAATTCTAACTATATAGCTACTTTGGTTTTCTTTCGCGTTTTCATGTTTAATATTCCAAAATACACGATTGTATGTTTTTTGGGGGAAAGAATCCATGACCTGAGAGAAAAAAAATGAAAACAAAATTATTCGCGGGCAAAACTTGTGCTTGTATATATTTTGAACTTTAATATAATAATCTTAAGAACCTGTTTCTTGTTCCGGTTTTATTATGTAAGGAAAACATCATGAGTAGCTATCAACCTCTCCTCCTCCTCCTCCTCCTCCTCCTCCTCCTCCTCCTCCTCCTCCTCCTCCGCCTCCTTTTCTTTATTCTTCCATCCCTCCTCTTCATCCCCACATTTCTCCCTCCGGCGTTCTCTTCCCCTCACGCATTGCTCTCTTCACCCCTTCTTCTGCCCTCTTCACCCTCCCCCTCCTCTCACCCCTTCTCATCTACCCCCCCCCAACGTCAGACTCTTTCATCCCTCGTCAGTACAAAGAAGAAAAAAAGCAATAATACTCAGTCCTGTTTAATGCCATATGTCTTATTCGTATTCCTTTTATCAGCTTATCATTTTCCTCCTTTGTTGTTCTCTCTCTCTTTCTCTTTCTTTCTCTTTCTTTTTGCCTCTTTCTCTTCCTCCTCCCGTTCCTCTCTTTGGAAGGAGATAACTATATAGAACTGATACGGAGAGAGAGAGAGAGAGAGAGAGAGAGAGAGAGAGAGAGAGAGAGAGAGGAGAGAGAGAGAGAGAGAGAGAGAGAGAGAGAGAGAGAGAGAGAGAGAGAGAGAGAGATAAATATAACTTTATCCCACGAAGCAATTTAGTGGCGGTTGCAAGAAGAGGTCGAGTTTCAGTGTCACTTTTTAACTTGGGCGACGCAGAGGTAACCTGAGACAGATGCTGGGGTGGTGAGGGGGGGGGGAGAAGGCTGGTAATGGAGGCTAATTAATTATACCTGTAATGAGATGGTAATACCTGTTAACAAGAACCGCGCCGCCTCTGCCCGCCTTTTGTCTCGTCTCTATCCTCAGTACGGTCGCGCCCTTCGTCTCTTTGTTATTAATATTTTTTTGTTTTGTTTTGTATTATTTTTTAGAAGCCACTTAGTGATGCTCGTGTTTTCATTGTCTCTCAGTCTTATTATAATTTATCTTATTGTTTATATAAATCTGATTTTTAATATTTTTTTCTCTCTTCGGTCTCCTCCTCGTTATTTTGATCAATATATATATTTATTCCAATTTCTATTTGCATTGTTTTTCAATGTTCTAACTTTCTCCTCTTCCTCAGCTTCTTATCGAGTGTTCCCCTTTTCTCCCTTAATTATTCCTTCTTGACTCCTCGTTCTCCCCTACACTTGCCTCCTTAACGTAAATATTAAAGAGATAATGTTAGCATATAATATGAGCAGCGGGGTGGGTGCGAGAGCATGCCAGGGAGAACCAACGCGTGGATGGATGCTGGGTGAGACTTTGCATATTATATAATTATTATTCCTTAGTGAGAGCCTGCCTTGTGCTTCAGATATCCTCCCAGTGGCTGTCGTATGTGTGTGTCAGGTGTGGAGTGAGAAGGCTGAGGAGGAGTGTGCATGGGAAGGAAGCACAGCAGAACATTGAAACAGTTTAACGCTTCTGTTGTCCCATTCCCTTTACCTCCTATTGGCGCAGACGGAGTGACTGGCAGTTTCTTGATGATGATGGGTTTCGTATAAATTATGGAGACGAAATGAGGCAGTAGATCACGGGTGAAATATTGCTTTGAGTAATCCACGAGGAGGTGCGTTTTTGGAGTCTTTCTCGGGTTTAATAAATGGTGTCCTGTTGGAGGTTTTCTCTCTTGTTTATCGTTGCTTTTCACGCTTTAGAGTCAAGAGTAAGACTAGGGCTGTCAAGACTTACTGGTTTTATTGCTGCCATGCGACATTGAACATCATAAACAACCTTCAGGATTCAGGTTTTCAGGCAACGATACAGGAAGAGCGCGCGCACACACACACACACACACACACACACACACACACACACACACACACACACACACACACACACACACACACATACACACATACACACACATACACACACACACATACACATACATACACACACACACACACACACACACACACACATACACACACACACACATACACACATACACACACACACACACACACACACACACACACACACACACACACACACACACACACACACACACACACATACTGTACATGAGCTACTGACTTCTTCTTTCTGCGGCAAATTTCCTCCTGGTTCGTGTTGTGGTGGCGGTGTTTTGTGTTGAGGTCCGGGGTTCGATCCTTGTGGTGGTGTGGTGTAGTTGGTGTTGGCGGCGCGGTGAAGTATTATTGCCTCCTGCTTTGTTGTGTTCCCTCTTATCTCTCTTATCTCTGGTACGTTGTTTGTGAGGCAAAGTCAAGCGTTGATGTTGACAAATATGAACACTAGGTTTTTATCGCCGTGTCTACAGTGTGTTGATGTTTTTTTTTTGTTTTTTTTGGCCTGGTTATGGCGCAGTTTCTTGATTAATCGCTTCGGAATATTATAATGTTTTCCGTCATCTCTTCCGTCCGGTAGATTTACAAAGCGTCCAAGTGTATTGAAAGGAAAGAGAGACAGACAGAGATGAACAAAAAAAAAATTTAGAAAAAAAAAAACTTGCTTGCTAAACACGTCTACCAAACATAAACAAAAACCACCAAACAATTTTCCTCCACAGAATTCCGGTATTTTCACTCATCAGGCCTGACCCTCCCAGCCCCGCCCCGCCCCGCCCCGTCCCGTCCCGTCCCGTCCCGTCCCTCCTCAAGACTCCCCTCACCCTTCCAGTCTTCACTCTCACAGAAACTCTCACTTCCCCGGCCTCCCTCTCCTTGTCCCCTCATCCTCCCAGTCTTGTTTGAACCCTCACTCTCCCTCTCCTTCTCCCTCTTCTTCCTCCTCCTCTCCTGCTTCATCGTTTCGTTCGTTGTTTTGTTGTTTATTCGAATACTTGGTGCTGGCGTCCACGTGATTCCTCCCGGGCGAGGCTGGCACGAGAGGCGAATATTTGGAACGGTTTTATTTGATGTTTGATAACGCGAGGGCTGATCCAGGCTGTCAGGCGCCCGAGCCCAACCCAGGCTATATATTACCAGCCCTGTGTGACGTTTATTAATATTCTGGGATTTTAATGGTGAATATATGGTTGTGTTTTATGCAAGAGACGAGGTTGTGGTGTGTTGAATTGGTAGTGTGATATTTTTCTATATATTTATCTTTTTTTTTCTGCTTCTCTCTCTCTCTCTCTCTCTCTCTCTCTCTCTCTCTCTCTCTCTCTCTCTCTCTCTCTCTCTCTCTCTCTCTCTCTCTCTCTCTCTCTCTCTCTCTCTCTCTCTCTCTCTCTCTCTCTCTCTCTCTCTCTCTCTCTCTCTCTCTCTCTCTCTCTCTCTCTCTCTCAGTGCTTATCTCGTGGACGCATCTCCTCGCCAGGGATGATATAGCGTGGTGCGGATACAAGAATACTCCGAGGAAATGCTATTGTTAAAAATCCTGATCGCTGGCCTGATACGAGGTAATTGTGGTAATATAACACACTCACTAATTATCGAGGAATCCATCATGATTAAACCGTAATCAATTATGATGTGATTCCTTCCTCCCTCCATACTCCTCATCCGCCTCAGCAACACTATTCCTCCCCAGCCTCCTCCTCCTCCTCCTCCTCCTCCTCCTCCTCCTCCTCCTCCTCCTGACTGGAACACTCACGGCCGGATCTTTCGCCAGCATTCCGTAGCGAGATTCCCGGTCATGGAACTCTGACTTTTATTGCAGACTCCATTCCCTATTTCCAGCATTCCAGAGGCACACATTCTCCCTTTCATATAGTCGGCTGCATTCCAGGAGTTTGTGTGTGTGTGTGTGTGTGTGTGTGTGTGTGTGTGTGTGTGTGTGTGTGTGTGTGTGTGTGTGTGTGTGTGTGTGTGTGTGTGTGTGTGTGTGTGTGTGTGTGTGTGTGTGTGTGTTTATATGTGTGAGCTTGTGTGTGCGTGTATTTTTGTCAGATTTATTGGAGCGATTAAACGGTTATTTTGTTGAGTAAAAGATAAATGAGATTGATTTGCTTCAAAGTAATATAATCTTGCAACTTTTTCATTTTTGAGCTTTTAATTACCAATACGATACTGGACATTATAATGCTGATGATAATAATGATTATGATAATGATAATAATGATGATAAACAGTTCTGAATCATACATTTATTTTATTTATAATCATCGTAGTCGTCATCGTCATCATCGTCATTGTTTTCAGCATCACCCTGCACCACCAACCCTTAACCTACTCGTCGCCACGTCACCACCACGTACGGCTGCCTCTCCCCTGTCCCGATACAGCTCAATTAAATCGTAATTCTTTCTCATACAAGTAAGTCAAAGCGGTCATTTGTGTTAAGAATACAAGCATTAACATTTTATAGTCTAACAGAAATAACAAATAAATCAACTAAAACCAATCAACATAACAATCATCATCATTATCATCATCATCATCACCCACAAATCACAAAGCTGCAAAAGAGAGTAGCATCCAGCCTCCCATCATCTCCCAAGCCGCCAAGACGTGGTCCCCTCAGCGCCGTGGCGGCCCCTTCAGCCTACCTCGTCCCACTGAGCCAATCGCACCAATGACATCTCTTAAAGCCGAGAGGGAGAGTACAACTGGAACTGGAATGAGTCTGGCCGCGCGCGCACCATGTGGATTCGAGTCGTCCCAGATTCCAGCCGTATTCCCATTTCATTCACAGAAACTATTCCCGAGCGAGGGGAGGCAGCGGAGGGGAGAGAGGGAGAGAGGCCTGACGCAACAAGTCTCCTCTGCCCTCCTTTGTGTAATTGTTTCTTCTTGCTCTGCTGTGTCTCTTGCTGATGCCTTACAGGGTTGTATTCTTGCATGGTGGTGGAATGCATGTACAAGTGGTTATCTAGGGTAAAATTTCTACGATTTCTTGAGAGACAAAGATGCTGTGAGATTATGAAAGGCGAGCGTCGAACCCTCAGCGACACACCCTCTCCCTCCCTCCCTCCCTTCCTCCCTCCGGCATTCCAGACACCACATTAACAAGCCGAAAAGGAATGGGAAACAGGGAAATGATTTGGCGAGGGGAGCTGCTGTAACTGGAAGGGAGGGAGGGAGAGAGAGAGAGAGAGGAGGAGGAGGAGGAGGAGGAGGAAAGGGAGTGAAAGGAGGGAGGGAGAAGTGGCGGCGAGGTGAGTCACTGAGGAAGCCGATCGCGTGTGAGTTGAGGATGACTGTTTGTCGCCTTTCACACGGACGTTCAGCATCACGTTTCTCGCTGGCAATGAGTGTGGTGGTACTGCGGTCAATTGTTCGTCTTTTATTTCCAGGGTTCGAATCCCGTTGAGCAGGGTTCGAGTAATGACTTCACGCCCCGGTACCTCGCGTGCGTCTAAACGTTGCCTCCGTCCCAGGAACACTCATACCACCTGATAGCCTGGGATGAAAGTTTATATGTGTTCTGATGCAATATAACACGTGCTTAATGTCATAGTCTCTCTATTGACTGTATTATATTTGTTTCTACTTCCGTTTGTTTCTCAAGTAGTTTTTGCTGCTGAATGGCTAACGGAGATGATAGCGTCACGGTGGCTCAGGGGTTGAAGTTTGGTCTCAGACGGAGAAACACTGGGTTGGAACCTTAATATATATAAAAAGTTCGCGTGTTCCTATTATATTAAGATTTTGTGTTCTGTAGATCCATTTTCGAGTTATTTTGTTTAAGTTGCCGTCGCCAGAGGTAATGAAAAGGAGTTTGTGCGTCCATTCTTGTGTATTGATAAGAAGCCTTGAGTTTAAGACATTATTAATATTATTGTCATTATCATTATCGTCATCAATCGTTACCTATTATTATTGTTATTATTTTCTTATAACATTATTCAATATATTTATTATTGACGGAAGATTTTAATATTTTTTCCATTTTGAGTCATTCTATTCTCAGATTTTCATTAATAATACAAGTGCAAGATGACATCAAATTGTGTTGATCTCTTTGTTGCTCTTAATTCCTCTTTATTAAAAAAAAAAATCAGGATGAGTCGAGCTAATATCAATTTTTTATTTAAATGACTCACTTCCACCACAAACACAACCATTCAACAACAGATCAAAAACATTATAAGTCTTGTTAAATTCTTCATGAAAATAACAAGCTGAACCAACAATCTTCCTCCCTCTTCTCTTCTTTCGCTCCCCCTCTCCTCTTCCCCTTTCCTTTCTCTCCTCCTCCTCCTCCTCCTCCTCCTCCTCTCAGTACCTCCCCTGAACCCGCCCCCCCCATTGCCTGCCACAGATTATAGGGTTAATATTTGTAGCCAACTCTTTGTCTAGTATTGATTTTTCTTCTCGACCCTCAACCCTGACAGTCATTTGCTGGGGTCTTGGGGGAGGAGGCTCGTAGGGCATTATTATATATTCTCTCTCTCTCTCTCTCTCTCTCTCTCTCTCTCTCTCTCTCTCTCTCTCTCTCTCTCTCTCTCTCTCTCTCTCTCTCTCTCTCTCTCTCTCTCTCTCTCTCTCTCTCTCTCTCTCTCTCTCTCTCTCTCTCTCTCTCTCTCTCTCATTGTATTATCCCTTCTTGCTCAACTGTAAACGTTTCTCTAGTCACCTTCATCTTCCCTCCAGCACACACACACACACACACACACACACACACACACACACACACACACACACACACACACACACACACACACACACACACACACACACACACACAATGTCCCACTTTGTAGCTTATCGATCGGCCAACACTGACGCTCTTGTTGTACATCTACCATACACATATTTTCCGTATGTATCCTCTCTTACATTCTCCCTTTTCCCTTTTCTCTCATCCCCTCCTCTTCCCTTCCCTCCCTTTCCCTTTAACCCTTTCCCCTCCCCCCCTAGGTAAACGCCCGGTCTTGACCAGCTGTCGTTAATGCCTCGTGGGTAGAGGTGTCTTTCAGTAGTTATAAAGGCATCATTATTTTCTCATGTGTGGTGTCGTTTGAGTCATTTCGTCAGTCATTCGTCGCTCAGAGGCTCGAGATAGTGTTGGAAGGTGTTGTGAAAGATTGAGATAAAGATGAGCTTCTATGAATTTTGTAAGAGTTGATAAGGTTGTTTGTTTGAAGTAGCTATGCGATCGTTGGCAGTTTTTTTTTTTTGCGGTGTGTGTGTGTGTGTGTGTGTGTGTGTGTGTGTGTGTGTGTGTGTGTGTGTGTGTGTGTGTGTGTGTGTGTGTGTGTGTGTGTGCCATTGTTCTGTGTATGACTTGACGAATGCGAGTGTGTTTATCCGTTATTTTGTCATTTCCTGTGTTTTGTGCAAAGAGGGAGAGGGAGAATGACAATAACGATAATGATAATGACAACAATAATGTATAATGTGTCTTTTACCATTTCCTTCAAAATATTCAGATTGAAATTTTATATAATACAAAATCCTTCTCTTAATTCTTTATCGTTTGTCTTCTTTTTTAACTTCATTCGGGAAAGACAAAAAAAAACAAACATATATGTAAAGAAGAGAACGAAATGGATGATGCAAAAACGAGAGGAGAAGGAGGAGGAGGAAGAAGAGAAACATGTATATATGAAGCATCTAGATTTATGAAAGTCTCCCATCTTGTCTAGCTTTCCCCCTCAAGGCATATTCTTCCACCCTTGGCACTTCCTTCTGTGGTGTTGTGCCGTCAGTTGAGCGAGAGGAGCCGCAGCACATACATAGATACATACATGAATGCACTTTTTCGAGCTGTGAGAGAGAGATTCGAGCACCACCAACCATCTTCTTCCACTTGAGGCAAATCGTCGTATCTCCTGGCATGGGTCGTCTTCTTTTAACTTATGTGAGATCGTCTTATTTTACCTGCGAGGCCAAGTTACGGTCCAGCGTGGATCAGATAGTCATCACGCCCCAAGCAGAGACGAATGCATGCCCTCAACGCCCCTCAGGCATCCTCCCTCCCTCCTTTACACCCAGCACCTCCCACCTGCACCGAAACCCTCATCCCCACAGCATACCTTACCTCCTCACCCCTCACTCACCCCTTCCCTTCAGTGCTCCAACACCCCTTTTCCACCACAAAGGTACATACCCCTCATCCTTTACCCCTTCCCACCCTGAACGCCTTACCCCGTAGCCTCCAACAAAGAGACCATTTTATGTGATGCTGATAACCTTCGATACAGAGGGAAACAAAGCAATATCGATATTAGAGACGAGTGACGGACCTTATCGTGGGCTCGTGTGTGGCCTCAGTGATCGCTGATGTCGCCTCCTCCTCCTCCTCTTCCTCTTCCTCCTCCTCCTCCTCCTCCTCCTCCTCCTCCTCCTCCTCCTCCTCCTCCTCCTCCTCCTCCTCCTCCTCTTCCTCTTCCTCTTCCTCCTCCAAACAGGCCAATGAATGCTTGCTTGGCTGATAAATAACTAGAGGGAATGTGTATATATATTTTATGGGTATTTTAATGAGTTAGTTGTATTATGGTATTGTTTAGTTATTGTGGGATAGTTCTTCATCACCATCATTCACAAAGTCAGTATTCCCTTGTCACCACCACCATCAACTAACATCACGACTCACCCTCACCACCACTACCACCACCACCACCATCACTACCACCACCACCACCACCACACACCTCTTCCTAACCTGTCATCACCCCCCTCCCTCAAGGTCCTGTATCGTCGCCTGGTCCTCCCCTCATCACCGTCTTGTTACGAGGTGGTGTTCGTAGTCGAGGTGTAGCCAGATGTAGAACCATTTACACTGACACATCATTCCTCTTCACTTAATTTAACGTAACAAGGGTAAGGAGGAAGCCTGGCTGAGTGGAGAGAGAGAGAGAGAGAGAGAGAGAGAGAGAGAGAGAGAGAGAGAGAGAGAGAGAGAGAGAGAGAGAGAGAGAGAGAGAGAGAGAGAGAGAGAGAGAGAGAGAGAGAGAGAGAGAGAGAGAGAGAGAGAGAGAGAGAGAGAGAGAGAGAGAGAGAGAGAGAGAGAGAGAGAGAGAGAGAGAGAGACTGTAATGAGGGGTGGGAGGCTATTAGCTTTAGTCCTTCAAGCTAAGTGAATAGAATTAACGAGCAGATGACTAGAAATATGGTACAAGCTGATAACGAGTCAAACAAATACGTACACACACTACAAGGAGAAGGAAGAAGAGAACCAGAAAGAAAGAGATAGAGAAAGAGAGATAGAGAGAGACGGATGGAGAGAGGGAGGGAGGGAAGAGAGAGAGAGAGAGAGAGAGAGAGAGAGAGAGAGAGAGAGAGGATGACTAGGGCAGGGATATTATGAGCCACTTTTTACACTCCAGCTGTCAGGCGCCGATCGTAAGGGGGAAATCAGCATGAGATTACGTCAGACTCCCAACCTTCTGGACCGTCAATAAGGGCCGGCCTGTCTCCAGCACCTTTGTCTGAGGGAGATAGTGAAGCGGCGGGCGGCGGGAGGCTCAGGAGGCAACACATACAGCCTTCAGGTGGACTCGAGTTACCCTGGGCTGCCTCAAGGGTGTGGTGATGGCAGGCTGGGCAGGGCAAGGGGACGGAGAGAGCACCAAGTGACGTCAAAGGAGGTTAGGCAATGCTAGCTAGGGTGAGGTGACGTTCATCTTGTGGTATGTTGAGGATCTTGGTATGTTATGCGCGTGCCTACCTTCATCTTTTTTCTATCTTATTTTTTTATATATATATACGTTGACGGTGGTATGTGTTGTGTTTCCTAGGTGTTATTATAAAACAAGAGTAATTTTTTCTATCGTTATATTCCTTAGAAACGAGTATATTTATAGGACAATGGCATACAATACACTGTAAATATAGCGTTCAGTTAGTTACGGGGAGAAAAAAACCCGGAAAAGTATCCCCTACACTAGAAAAACGGTTATAACTGATCCGTTTTCTTCGTAAATAATCTAATAATAATAATAATAATCCGCCCATAGAAGCTCAGCCTGAGGAGCGTCGCCTTTCTGGAGTGGCGTGCAGCTTCATCATAAACCAACCAAGGAGGCAAAAAGGAGAGAAAAGAAAAACACTGCTAAAAGCCTTTGTGATCCTAAGATACGTCACGCAATAAGATGGACGCACGATAACAATGATAATAATAATAAAGTAATAAAATGATAATAAAAAAGTAATAAAATAATAATAATAATAATAACAATAATGGTAATAATTGTCTAGGTTATGTATACGGTTTCATTCATTATCTAAAAGTAAAGAAAATAATATAATAACAATGATACAGTCTCCTTATTTTTTTTATCGTGGGAATTAAAGTTCTAGGAAAGTGTTCTCAGTCTTCCGTTTGTGGTCGTTTTTGTCGCCTTTCCCAACACGAAGGGGGGGGGGGGAGAGAGAGAGAGAGAGAGAGAGAGAGAGAGAGAGAGAGAGAGAGAGAGAGAGAGAGAGAGAGAGAGAGAGAGAGAGAGAGAGAGAGAGAGAGAGACGTGTAATCAAAAGCCTCAATGTCTCGGGAAGAATGAAAACAATAATAAATAGAACAATAACAGTCATAATAATAGTAATAATAATAACAACAACAACAATAACAAAACCCCAGTATGCTTCGTAATAAATATATATACAAAAAAAAAGTTTACATGAAGATAATTAGAGATATCATAACAAATCGAGAGTAACAAGAGTAACACCCAAACAAGAGTAGCTAATAATCGGACACCACCAGCTGAGTGACGCCTTTAAATCAGAGACTCAGCGTGGTGCCTGGTGCTCGTCCTTCCCGCCGGCATCACCAAGGGCATCACAACAACTAGCCAGTGTGACCCGCCAGCCAGTAAGCCACCAAGCCTCACCACAAGGACTTAGAATATTAAAATTAAAATGGATAGCGGTGTTCCCCTGGCGAGTCTTCCCCTACAGGAGGAGAAAGAGGGGAAGGGAGGGGATGGGAGGTTCTTTAATGTAATCACAGAAATAGGAAATATTAATGACCACTAATCAGCAGTCTTGACGAGGGGCCGGAGGGGAAGGAAGGATGTAATGGAGGGAAGGGGAGATATGGAAGGAAGAGGGAGAGAAGATTAAAGAAAATGAAAATGGGAGTCAAGAAGAAAAGATGTGACTTATATAGAACATTACCCTGAATAAGAAAGGAAATATCTTGAGACTTCCACAACAGTTACTTTGCACCAGAAAGAAAATAAGTTAACTTCACTATAATCACATTGTGTATGTAATTAGAACAAAGGGTAAATTTAGAAAATAATAATATAATAACTGTACTGTTGATATATATATATATATATATATATATATATATATATATATATATATATATATATATATATATATATATATATGTTCATCAAAAGATATGCTATTATTTGTAGTATAGACATCAGAATATATAATTATTAGAAAGTTTAGCTAATAGAAAGTTTTGAAATACTTAAGCTTTATACAATAGATATTTTTATGCCTCCCTTCCTCTAAGAATGTAACAGGAGGCCCTTGGAGTTACAAGGAACGCAGCAGCAGAAGAAATGGCGAGGCTAACGAGGATGTCTTAGTTAGGAGAGGAGAAACGGGGCTCATAATGGAACTATTTTTACAAGGTTTAGTCACGGTGGGGGTGAAGGGGAAGGGAAAGGGAACAAGAGGGAGGGAGGAAAGAGGGACACAAGGGAGGGGGGGAGCTGGGGATCTTTTCCTTCATTCCTCCTGTCAATTTTTTCCCCGTCAAGAGAAGCCATAAGAGAACAAAAGCTCGAGATCGAGAACCCTGGTCTGGCGACCCCCTGACGAGGACGAGGACAGAGGAAGACTCAGAGGGACATGTTTTCCCCATCTCTGAATGTCCCAGTTTGCGGAGGATGAAGGTTACAGTGGCGTCGAAGGAGCTTTTAAGGGGATTATAGACCGGGAAGGACTCCACGGGACGTCCCTAAGGATACCGAGGATCCATAGAGGGAGGGAGGGAGAGGAGGGGAGGAGAGGAAGAGGCGCACTCACTTCTCGACACCCTTCGGGCCGCCCAACACCGGATGAAAATAATTACTCCTCAGGGGTAGTGGATCTTTGTGTGTGTGTGTGTGTGTGTGTGTGTGTGTGTGTGTGTGTGTGTGTGTGTGTGTGTGTGTGTGTGTGTGTGTGTGTGTGTGTGTGTGTGTGCGCCCTTGCACCCCTCTGATCCCTACCTTTGACCACCTGGACCCTCCCTGCCTCGCCTCTCCGTGCAGGACGCAGCTCCTCACCTTCAGGCGTGTTTTCACTTATTCTCGTTCCTCTATAACTCACCTATTTTCACCTGTGTTCTCAAAAAAACATATCGAGACGCAAAACAATAACTCTTTCCTTAACTAATTCCTCCTCAGGTGTACAACAACATAACCAAACACAAAATCACGCGTAAATAATAACTTTTCGAGATACATTATTTTTCATCTTGGCGGAGAAATGTAGTCAAATACCAAGAAAAAAGAAACTCAAAAATAACTCGAGGTCTTGGAAGAAAGGCTGACTGTGACGCCTCCGTTCACGCCTCAGTACTTGATCATCTTCAGCGTCGCCGGCGGTAAAGAACTCTCAAAGGATATTACGGACAGACCTGACACGAGTAATCCTAATTGTACGTCCCAATTTGTCGTCGAGCCTTTTAAGAGCGGGCGTCCCTCTGTGTATGTCGTCCTCTCTGTACGCTTGAACGGTGTATCTTTTTCCTCTTTTTTATACATATCCAAACCATGGTGAGGGGCTGCTAGGGGGGGAGGAGGTATTGTGGAGAGGGCCGCGACGCACCCCTGTCCTGCCGCGTCATTATCTGCTGATGGGGCCCTGGGAGACGCCCCGCGATGTGACAGCTCCACCGACAACAGTATTATGCTTGCCCGCCGCTGGGAGCTCGACGGGAATTCTGCGAAGGAAGCACTAGGAGAAAGGAATGGAACGAGAAGGAAAAAGAAGGTGATAGGAGAGAGGGAGAGGATGAGAAGGGGAAAGAAATCGATAGGAGAAAGGGATGGAATGAGAAGGGAAAGGGATGGGATGAGAAGAGGCAATAAGCGAGAGGAGAAGGGAAGAGAAAGGGAGAGAAGGTGACAGGAAAGTGAAGGAGTCAGGCACGAAGGATAAAGAAGAGGGAAGGACTTGCTGGCGCTGTGTGTGAAGGTGATGCAAAAACTGTGTGGACCGTTCACTAAAACTCGATTGAAGTGTATTTTAGGCAAGCGATTCTGAGCAAATTGTTCTTACTGCTACTACTACTACTACTATTACTACTACTACTACTACTACTACTACTACTACTACTACTACTACTACTACTACTACTACTACTACTACTACTACTACTACTACTACTACGATCACTATCACCACTTTGATACTGTTGATGATGATGCGGATAATAATAATGATAATGATAATAATAATGATAATGATTATGATAACAGATGATAATGATTATAATAATAATAATAATAATAATAATAATAATATATTGATGATAATGATAATATATGTCAAACTATTGTAAATACGTTTAACTCATGTAACTAATTCTTCGCATCGCAAGGTAATCAAGAGTTAATAATATGCTGATCGAATCCCGTTGTAATATTCATACAAATAAACTTTCATGTTTAGCCAAATAGACTTTTGTGTTGGTCTGTTTAATGTGTATTGAGAGTGTGAAGAAACATAATTATCACTAATATGGCTTTGGAAACACTAAAGCTGTACGTATATTATTATTATTACTTATTAATAATAATAGAATCATTACTACTATTACTATAATAATAAAGATAATTATTATTATTATTATTATTATTATTATTATTATTATTATTATTAGATTCCACATACAAACATTTGTACCAATGTCCTCAATTTTCTCTTTGCCACACTCGCGTTAGAATATACAAAGTTTAACAGGAAAATGGTCCTTGTTAAATAAGGAGGAGGGAGGGGGGGAGGAGGGGAGGAGGGGAAAGGAGGGGTAAAAATAAACACATTTCCTCCTCCTCCTCCTCCTCCTCCTCCTCCTCCGTGCATAAAGGCATTTCTATCTCAGTTTCCAATTTTTGTTTATTCCCAGCGAGCTATTTCTTTACAAGTGTGATGTCTCTAAATGCCAGAATAAAATGGTTGCTTAAAATTACGATCCATTAAAATAATAGAACTCCGATTAAGGGTAATGACACTCGTAACATGTAATGTGTTTAGAGTCGTTAATGCATTTCGTTGGTAATTAAAGCTCTAATCAAATTACCTATTGTTCCCAGGGACAAAATTAGGTGTTGAAGATGAGATGAGGCAGAGTTGAGGCCAAATGGTGATAGCGATTGTCGAGGAGAGAAATAAATGGTTTCGTAGACTTAATTAGATCCCAAACGGCGTATTGACATTATTACCTGAGGTGGAAAAACAGGTATTTGCAGGTGTGAGGTTTTTTTTTCTGCTTTATAGAAGATACAAATATTCTCAAACGATCAATAACATCCTGCGTGAGAGGAATATACTAGTTGTTAGTATCTGAACTTAACCTCAGTTTTAATTCCTGCCTTCAGTCTCAGTGATGGAGAGAGGAAAGGGCAGCGGAGCAAGGGAGGGAAGGAGGGAGGGAGGGAGGAGTGGTGGTGGTCTGGGAAGGATGCATCAAGGGAGGGGAGAGACGGATGATTGAGGGGGGAGTGGGAAGGGGACGAGAGAGAGGGAGAGGAGAAGGAGAAAAAGGGAACTGTTTGTATGCTGTGAGGTGTGGGGAGGGACAAGGAGGGGGACGAGTTTTGGGGGAAGGGAACAGTTTATTGCCGTGGCATTTGACATTAATCCTTTCAGTCCTCTCATTACTGACTATTAAACTTCGTAACATTTCCAGAAAAAAAAAATGATGCTTCACTTCCATATTGAATTTCTAGGATCCAAACACATCACATTTTCAGCAGTCCACCTTCTCTTACTCTCTCCTCTTGTCTCTCCTCCTCTTCCTCTTCCTCCTCCCTCCCCTGTGCCTCCCGTCCAGCCGCCATCACGGTCACAAAATGTCTGGGATAATCGCGTCCACCGGATACAAACTCCTGTTTAATATTATTCCAGCCCTTCCGGACACCCCCCCCCCCCTACCCGGCCCTCCGTAACCAAGCCGCATCGATCACTGGACGTGGTGAAAACAGTCTGGTCACCGCCCTTCTCT
>JAXIVD010004942.1:15000-32237 GCA_036785275.1 Cancer borealis | reverse complement strand
TTTAAAAGGCGTATCAGCTAGTGTAGTTTTTTTTTTTTTTTTATTTTACTCACAGGTTATGAAAAAAAAAATTTCCTTCATTATATAAAGAGTAATTTCATTTTTAAATGTTGCATCAGAAAGTTGGGTTCCTATTCACTCTTTGTCTATTTGTAGTCATTGTACGTATACCTTATGGTTCTCGAGCTATAATGAGAAAATGAGTTTTGAGTAAAAAAATTAACTCTGGAAAAAAATATACTTGATTTGTACAATATGTACACTATTTTGAGACGAGTTCTATAATTTAATTTGACCTCTTAATATTATCAGATTGTCTTCATTTACCGATATATTGTAGGGAATATTATAGTGTACATTCCACATCATTGGCCTGCCATATACACCATATATTTTCTGAATTATTCATATATATGTGTTTTATGTGTTGAGTTACCCCTCTTTGCTAGAGGCCAAAGCACTTGGAAATAGTTTTCTTTGTTAACTTGAAGGGGTAACTTAACTATTTTACTATATAATTTCTATGAATAGGCTTCATTCTCGTAAGTATTATTATTATTATCATTACTATAATTATTAACAATCGGTAATTTTTGCATTTTGTTAGAAAATTGCAAAAATATGGAAAAACTAGAAAAAAAAAATTAACGGCTCTCAAAAATATCTCAAACGGCTCTCGAGAAAGATCCGGCTCTTCTCGTTCATCTGGAAGAGCCGGCTCTATGAACCGACTCGTTCACAAAGCGCCCATCACTACACACAAGTAGGATCTCTGAACTTTGGTGTATAATTCTACTTATTTCCAGCTTTTTAAGGTAAGATACATGTATTTGAGCATTCTTGATAGTATATTTATGAAGGAACTATGAAGAGACACAGCCTTTCATAGCATATTAGTCCTAGAATAGGTATACAGTTGTGTTAGGAGCAGATAAATGTAAGAGAAAGTGTTCCTGGCGGCTTGCGTTATACTTTACGCCTTGTGTAAATGTTATTTCCAGCGATCTAAGGTAAGTTCCACATATTTCTTCATTCTTGGTAGTATATTTATGAAGGAACTATGAACAGAAGCACCCTTCCATTGCATATTAATCCTAGAATAGTATAGTATACGTAATAGTGGGAAGGCAGCTAGGTAGTTAGGCATACATACATATCCTTTCTAGGCTACCTAGCTGAGTGTTTAGATATTGTGAACCCTAAATTACTACGTAAACTAAATATTTTCGAGAATGGTTAAGAAATAGCCCCCTCAACCCTCCCTATTTGTAGAGTCTCCTTTTTTTTTTTATCATAGCATAAAGAAAACTTAAGCTTATGTGAACTAAACTTGATAATTTTGAGTCTTTCATGATTCAAGCCAAGCAAGTTGACTAGTGTTATGCTGAGATGTATAAATGCAAGGTTACACCTGCTTATACTATCATTTTCACAATTTATGTACTGTTTACAGTAAGTTAGTCATAAACATAATTTATTTAAGAATTATTGGAATACTGTGAGTGCTGATATTTTGTCATAATTTTAACATGTAAAATGTCAGTTTGGTTGTAAAAATAATACAAGTGCTTATATATATTGGTTCTATCAATTACATATATATGTTAATTTTCGTTGGTTTACTTTATCAGGATATAATTGTATATATTTTCTCTTATCAGAATGGCTAACTATGATGAATTTGGTGACGGTGAAGACCTGGCAGTGGGAGGAATTGGCTGCCAGACCATTATAACATTTCCATCACAGACAGGATCCCTTCCAAGTGTACTAAGAAGAGGAATTTAGACAAGGATTTTGACTCTCTAAAGAATGTACATAAGGTGAAAGAGGTTTCCATTTATGGTTATGAGAATATATGATAGACTATTACTAATGTTGGTACATCCTAGGATGGGAATAGCTTGATTAACAGTAGCAATGTATTGTCACTAGACTTCTCATCTGTAAGATAGCAAGGTTAATTTAATACAACTATCTACATAAAAAGCTCATAGTGTACGGTACTCACTTGCCAATTGGCGAATATGCAAGTGAGTATCGTACGGTACTCACTTGCCAATTGGTGAATATATGGCCGGGAGGCGGGAACATTTGAATAACTTCGGGACCCGAAGGAACTAAAAATATATTTGCTTCAAGGCTATATATACATATGTAGTTAATAACGGGTATAGGATTAACAGGAACTACCTAATGTAGGCCTCCGGGCCTTTTGTATCTTCCTTATATTCTTATTCTTATGTTCTCATGTTTTTTTTTCCCAATATGCAGCCAAACAACCCTAATATATTATATTTGACATGCCTGAGACCCTTAAAATGTATTCATTTCCACCCCAAATTCAGAAAATTCATTGTAGGATGAAGTATGTGTATTTGATGGTAAAACACATCAATTTTTCTTTTTCAGGTCTCCCAGTCCAACCTATCTTAAAGCTACTTGTGGCTCTCAGATACAGGCAACAGGGAATGTTCAACTTTCCATTGCTGACTGTTCAGATATGTTACAAGCAAGTGTAAGCAAATGTCTCAAGAGCTATTGCTTCCCTGGCACAAGAATTAGAAAATTTCCACAGCCTCAGAAGAGGGAAAAATTATGGAAAATGTTGTTTTTATGGGTGTTGTGCTTGGTGTAATTGGCTGTGTTGATGGGTTCCACATTCCTATAGTTAGTATAGGTGGTGATAATGCTGAACTATATATATATAGATGTAAGAGGTTTTTTTTTTTTTTTTTTTCGTTAATGTAATGGGTGTGTGTGATGCAGATTTTTGATTCACTTCACTAATCACTGGTTGGGCTGGAAGTGTACATGATTCACGCATTTTTCCTCCTCAAACTTGCATGAACTGCTAGAATCAGGTGGTTACAGAGGTTATTTGTTAAGTGACAGTGGCTATGCCTGCCACCCATATCTAATGACTCCAAGATTAAATGCAACCACAGAGAAAGAGGCGTTACAATCTGGCACATGTTAGAACAAGAAATGCTATAGTGAGTGTTTGGAATATGGAAAAGGATATTTGCAATATAAGAGTGTAAAATGAGAACAAATTTGAGAACTGGAAATAATATTATAACTGTGTGGGCTGTATTTCATAACATGGCAATTGAAAGTAGGCTTAATTAACCTTATTGAAGAACCTGAAAATGTATTGCCAGATGCCATAGAACTTGTGCCCCATGTACAAGCTATTATAGAGACAATCTACATTGTGATATTTCACCCAGTGAACAAAAACTTTTTATCCAAGCATTTTCCTTGTTATCAGAACAACATGATCTCGATCATGTTAGAAAAAATTTTGTGATTTAGATTGTTAAATAAATGTAGTTGATGAGAACCAGTTTAATTTTTAGAGCCAATATGTGAAAGAGTTAAAGGAAACGTAATTTAATCCCATGTCATATTTGGTGTCACTAGAGATATTGTTCCTCCAGACAGCTGCTTTGTAAGTAAAGCAGTTGACAGGTAGATATAGATAACACAAATATGAAGAAAAACTTAACAGAAAATGAAAACACTGCAAAAAAAATTACCTGAGATTCTCATGTAAGCCCTTGACATATAGAAAATATATACACTAAAGAAAAAAAGGAAAAAGAAAACGCATAACCCTTAACATATAGCATACATATATTTCCTTAACATATACAACATACATTGCTACAATAACCTATTCAGTAGCTTCATAAAATGATCTAACAAAATTCTAAAAATCTATTACGATAATGGAAAGACTCCTCCATATTTTGCAGAGTATTTTGTATAAACTGTAAGTTTACTTCTGCTTCTTTTCGCTGTAACTCCAGATTTTACTTTGATTTTTTTTTCTTCCAATAGTTTAGTTTTACTATATGTTCCTTTGTTTGCCGTGTAAAGTTATTAATATTTCGAGAAATACTTCATGACATACAAAATAGCTGATATATAAATGATGATTGGAACAGACTCAGTCAGCAGGTAGTTAGTGCACAGACAATAGGGAGTTACAAGAGAAGACGACGACTTCATGGATGGAGGATGGTGTAGGTAGCTAATAAGGAGTATAGGATTAACAGGAACTACCTATTGCAAGTCTCGGGGCCTTTTGTAGCTTCCTCATATTCCTATGTTCTTATCTTCTAATGAAACATAGCGCTTGGTGGCGTATCCTCTGGACAAGAGGAATGTTTACGCACGTCTTAAAACATGTATTCTCATCGTGAAGTTTAAAAGGACATTGTACAGCTCTGCATTATTGATTAAAATAAGCCTTATCATATATTTGGCTGTGTAAAGTTATTGATATGCCACAAAATACTTCTTAATATACAAATGAATGATTATAAAACGGAAGTATAGCGTTTGATGGCATCTTTATCCTTCAGATTCTTGACAGCAAAAATACGCATTTCATAAAACATATTTTTCTCATTATGAAATTTTTTTTTTTAAAGAGAAGTAAGATTGAATGATAGATTATAATAAATGTAAGTTATCTTGATGTATAGCAGAGAGAATATATTCTTTAATTACCAGAAAAATGTCATTATAATTCAGATAGATCAGCAGCAGGCTGCACAGTGAATTACCAAACCTTACGGAACAGGAACTCCGTAAAAACACGTACTTTACAGTGTAAAACAGTCCCATGCATAACAAAATGTGCTTTATTATAAATAAATTATTAATTATAGACGTAAAGTCAAGAATACATTAGTCAAAGAGGCATATGTACCAAGGAATATGATAAATGTTGCATAAGTTGGTACCGATGACTTGACTTGTAAGGGGGCGGAGCTAAGCTTCGGTTTTGAAGAACTATAGGGCGTTTCTTGACCATCTGTTGTAAGACCAATTCCTGATTACCGAGATGGCGATATTAAACTGCCTTACTTCATCATATACACGAATGTATTGACTTCACTGTCTTAATTACTTATTCTGCAACTTCAAAAGACCTTAGTACATTGTTCCTGGGTGAACCTCAGTCTCTGACAGATCAGAAACTTAGCTTAAACGTCTCCGACAGTGGCTAAAATGTAAACAAAAAACACAGGGCTCATAGTGTTCCCCAAGGGATCCTTGCAGCCCTAAAACAAGAACAAGAACAAAAAACACTACCAGTCTCAGTCCAAGTCCCCTCGGCACATGCTCTGAGACCATAGTGATGCATATCGATGACATCGATGCCATCGCTACGAAATGCGGCGTTGTGATTGGCTGAGCTCGGCTCATGATCGATGCGGGAGGCGCTACCGAACGCGGGGCTAGAGATACTAATGCGTAAACCCGGCCACCGACACGAAGGTCGGGAAAATTTGAATATCTGCGGGACCCGAAGTAACTCGGAATACGGCCCTAAATTATGTGATTTTAAAAGTTCTATCTATTCATGTAATTTAATCTAAATATACGCCAAAAAGTTTGTAAGAAAAATGTATTTTTCAGTATTTATAAACCGGTTATGTGTTTTGATGGTTGAAAACAAAAAAAAACAATTTAGTTGAGAAAAAAAAGTCTAAAAACATTAGTTATCTATATGTCTGTACACAGTTTCACAAACTCAGTCACACACACATACACAGACATACAGACCGACAGATAGACACACACACACACACACACACAAATATAATATCTATTTCCATTCCTATCTAATATCTATCTATCTATCTATCTATCTTTAAGATATCTATATATCTATCCTTAAGATAGATATATAGATATTAGATAGGAAAGGAAATAGATATTATGTTTGTGTGTGTGTGTCTGTCTGTCGGTCTGTCTGTCTGTGTATGTGTGTGTGACCGAGTTTGTGAAAGTGTGTACACTGTACAGACATGTAGATAACTAATTTTTATAGACTTTGTTTCTCAACTAAATTATGTTTTTTTTTTTTTTTTGAACCCTAAAAACACGTAACCGGTATATAAATAATGAAAAATTAAAAAAATTTTACAAAATTTTTGGCGTATATTTAGATTAAATTGCAATGATTAAATATAACTTTTAAAATCACATTATTTAGTATAAGTGCATTTTTTCTGTACGACTAATATTTACACGACAAAAAACAAGAATTAATATGTTTATGGTTGGGTGGGGGTGTGGGGTTACGTAATAACGGTTATCTGATTTTTTTTTTTTTCTCTCTCTCTCTCTCTCTCTCTCTCTCTCTCTCTCTCTCTCTCTCTCTCTCTCTCTCTCTCTCTCTCTCTCTCTCTCTCATAGATAAATAAATATTAAATGAGAAAGAAAATATATCATATGTGTGTGTGTGTGTGTGACACGTGTGAGATTCTGTAGATAGTACTAGATACAGGACAGGACAGGACGATAAGATTGAGAGTGATTTGAGACTGGAGTCGGGTGAACTGTGAAGTCAATGAGGTGTGAAAATGTGTACACGCGGTGTAGATAACAAATGTTTTTACTGCAGACCCTCTGAGTTGGTGGGAGTCAAAGGCATCACTATACCCTCGGCTTACCAATGTCATGCTGAGAAAACTTTGCATTGTAGCAACGTCTGTGCTATCAGAAAGAATTTTTTCTAAAACAGGGCAAATCATCACAGAGAGGAGAAATAGGATAGGCTCATCTAAGCTGAGACATTTAGTGTTTCTAAATGCAAATATTGAATAGAATAAGATGAAAACTTGAGAAGCATTGTATTTGATTTAACTTTAACTATATCTTATGTTTTAATTTTAACTTTATCTTTAATAATGTTTATGGGTATTATTATTAAGTCAGAGAAATTCCTCTCAGTTTGAATCTTGGAGGAAGTATAAGAGGAGAGGCCATGACGTCACACGAGTGAAGCCGCTATAAGCTCCGCCCACCTATGCAAGTGAACCCAAAACATTGCTCTGCTGACTAGAGCCCCGACACTCACCCACCTCAATACTATGTTGTTATGCCGGCTTGTTCGGCCTATGGCTGCACCAGGAGAAGTGAGGATGGAGAAATATCATGTCACCGGTAAGGTGTAGAGATTTTCACGGCCAATCATTGTATGAAATGCTAGAAAACTGGGTTAGATCATGAGCGCGCCAAAATTTGCAGGAAATCGTAATGACGAGTTGTCTTCATAATTTTACGCACAATTTATCTTATGTGAGATCTCCATGCAAATAAAACAAATTTAAGTAATGCATATATCTATATGTATCATCAGAAGTGCAGTGAACATATACTATTGACTATTAAAAGTCATAAATGTGATAAATCTTGCCGTGTTTGATGCAAACTTCTCTGCTACAATATTCACTTTGACAGTTATGACTTACACAAGCAAATAGTAATCAAATTACTGGACTATATAGTTCCTTGTATCCTCATAATCAATTTTAACACATTGTAATTTCTCAAAACCTTGAAAAATTCGGCAAAAAGTCTTGGATAAGGATGTCGAGTTATGGAAGGCAATCATTGGCTCTTCTGATTCCCATAAACTTTTTTGGTAAAAGTGCAGAATGAGACCTTCTGCCCTTTATTTTTCTCTCCTTCCCTACATACTCTACATAGTGTACTCAACCCATCTGTGAAGGTTTTAATAAGGGGGATGTAGGAAAATTTCTTGCGATCAGTAGTCAGGATAGAACAAGAAATAACGGTTACAAACTAGAATGATGTAGATTTAATAAAGAAATAGGCAGACATTGGTTTACAAATAGGGTGGTAGATGATTGGAACAGACTAAGTCAGCAGGTAGTTAGTGCACAGACAATAGGGAGTTTTAAGAGAATGCGGATGAGAGGTGGGTGTAGTTAATAAGGGGGTTAGGATTAACAGGAACTACCTAGTGCAGGCCTCAAGGCCTTTTGTAGCTTCCTTATTTTCTTATGTTCTTACGGTTTCAGGCGGGGTAAATCAATATTAACCTCGCAAAACGTCTTTGAAGCTAGGTTATGTTATGTTAGATTGGCTAAGTTAGGTTAGGTTACGGTTATGTTATGATTAGGTTAAGTTAGGTTTGGTTCAGATGTGTTGAGTACACTATGTATACTATGTAGGGAAGGAGAGTAAAAAGAAAGGGCAGAAGGCCTTATTCTGCACTTTTACCTCTATTTTTTTTTTAATTGAAACATTAGATTGCCTGACTATTTTGGTTCCTTTTTTGCATGGGGCCCTAAAGTCATTCCAGGGCCTCCACTAACGTCATATATATATATATATATATATATATATATATATATATATATATATATATATATATATATATATATATGTATATATATATATATATATATATATATATATATATATATATATATATATATATATATATATATATATATAACACTATATGATATATATATATATATATATATATATATATATATATATATATATATGTATATATATATATATATATATATATATATATATATATATATATATATATATATATATATATATATATATATATATATATAACTATATGATATATTTATATATATATATATATATATATATATATATATATATATATATATATATATATATATATATATATATATATATATATATATATATATATATAATATATATATATATATATATATATATATATATATATATATATATATATATATATATATATATATATATAATATATGATCAGCAGGTAACATGAATAATTAGCGATCTACCGACATCCGCATAGGCGGGTTTTTTCTTTCCTCAAGACTACTGTGTACTTTTTTTTTTTTTTATATATATATATATAGTATATCATAGAAGCTCTACATGGAAGGGTATATAAGTCAGTTTCAGAGATGATAAGTTTAGTAGATGCTCAGTATAGATGATAAACGAGCAAGATTTACAGATAATCCTTGCGGAGGAGGCGTGAGTATATATTTACTTTTCATAGTGTAAAGAATAAAGGAAGACAATTTTGTCAGTTTTTTCACTCAATCCTGTAAGTTCATTTCATGCTGTATCCGTTCAAACAAATTAATAATTACTAATCACATAATATATTGAGGAATCAAGGCAAAAATTAAAACTTTAACGCACGACTCTCCATTAAACTTTCCCAATGTTTTGGGTTGAATTGTATACTCCGCCCACCAGATAGGCTCCGCCCACTCGGCTTCACTTCCCACTGTAGAGCGGTATGGGACGGGGCCTCTCCCCTTATACTTCCTCCAAGGTTTGAATACACTGCATGTCTGAAACTGTGAAACAAGTTGTTTAGGTGGATTGTGTATAAATTCATTAATGTTTTCTATGATTGGTATTAATTAAGGTAATTTTTTTAAGGCTTTTTAACCTTTTAATTAAATAACAGGTACATTTGATTTAGTCTATGATTTGATATAAATTTGGTTTAAATTAAAATAAATGAACAAACGTTTTTTTAAAGATTTTTCACCTATCCTTAATTCAGTAGGTTTTGAAAGCTAACTAGCCAAGTTATCCTAAGAAATTCTTTCTAAATTATAAAGACTATAAACAGAATATGGGGAACTAAAATAAAATATTTGAGAGCCGTTTGGGAGCCGGAAGAGCCGGCTCTTTGGAGTGAACGAGAACGAAAGACTCGGTTCTCGGAAAAGAGCCGGAACGCCCATCACTAGTCTATGGCCTAACCAAAACTACCCTAACCAAACCAAACTAAATCCAACGTAACCGAACCAAACAAGACCTAACTTAACCTAACCAAACCTAAAATAAATCGTATTTTTTTCTGTAATTCAGCGGCATAACTGTTTGATATGATCTTAACAAGTTTCTGAGGTTGAATTTGCAGTACATACTAAAGGTAAGGAGATATCGAATAGGTCATCTTACGAATCTTTACCGGTAATAGATCTGTAGACTACACATTAAATGACACTACCTTAGGAAGGTCATATAGTGAGAGGGACTTTTGGGAGTTCAAATAAGCAGTGACTTGCGCCCCAGGGAACAGTGTATTATAGTTAGACAGATAAATAGAAAGATACTGGGATTTATTGGTAGGTGTGTGACAAATAGAAGTTCTGAGGTCATTCTGAGGTTGTATTTAACACTAGTAAGATCCCACTTAGATTATGCAACTTAGTTTTGGTTATACTTTGTTGGATTATTTTCGGCGCGGACATTAGTTTCGGCAACCATAACAAAAAGGAAATTAATGTCGCCAAATAATTTTAAATAAAAGCACAGTAGCTACGTTTTACTTTTAATAAAGTTTTTAGGAAAGTTTGCAAGCCAGATAATAATATTTCGGCACCAAGTCAAGAAAAAAAGTTTGTGGTGGCCACAGATTGGGCCCAAGACAGCCCCAAGACGTTCTTCGAAGCCCAATCCCGCGCGTGGACGACAAAAATGCGGCTATACACTTGCCACCCAGTGGAATACTCCAGGAGAGGTACTTACGGGGATGTAGGCGGTGCTGCAGACTGAGTGATTCCCCGTGTCCTCTCTTCCCAGTTCCCTTAGTGTCTCATTTTCAAAAGAGAGCAGCTGCAGTCTGCCCTCTACAGACAACTTCTATTTCTACTTACATAACATTACGTACACCTTACACTTTTACAGTCTCCAACTAAATATTTAATAGAATTGCTTCACCACACCTAGCTTTGGAGTCCCCATCTGGGGAAGGGACCACAAATGTTCCCAGGTTAGATTGCTCCTTTGATAACGACCTTAGGTGTCTTGACATTTCCTTTAATACTTTTTCTCTTGATCTTTGCAACATTCATGGTCTTAGATCTAATTTCCAATCTGTGGAACTCCATCTCTCCTCCACTAAACCTAACTGAAACACAGTTGTCTGTGACTACTGACAGCAGTCCCTTCTCTGTTCCCTCCTACTTTCTCTATCCTCAATTTTCAATCCAAAACTGGCTGTTGCGCATATGTGTAACGACATTACTTGCTCTCGTGCCCACAATCTTGAATCTTCAGAATTTTCTACCATCTAGCTAAGACTTCATTGTCACTCTCTAACTAAATGCATCTATGCTGTATATCTCTCTCACCTAATTCTTCTGACTATGTAAAATAATTCAACTATTTGACTTCCAAAGTGGAGTACATCCTATTTCACTTTCCTTATGCTGAAATCTCCATTTTAAAGGATTTCAATGTTCACCACCAGCTTTGGCTTTCATCTTCTTTCACTGACCAACCTGGTGAACAAATCTTCAACTTTGCTATCCTTCATGACCTAGAGCAGCTGGTGCAGTTCCCTACCCTTATCCCTGACCGCCTTGGAGACACGCCCAACATTCTTGATCTTTTCCTAACCTCCAACCCTTCAGCTTAATCCGTTATGCTTTCCTCTCCATTGAGCTCCTCTGATCACAATCTTATTTCTGTTACTTGTTCTATCACTCCAGTGCAGCCTCAGGACCGACCTGAGCGGAAATACTTCTGTCATTTCAATTCTGCTAAGTGGGAGGACCTAAGCCAGTACTATTCTGATTTTCCTTGGGATGATTATTGCTTCCATGTCAGAGATCCTTCTCTTTGTGCCGAGTGCATAACAGAGGTGATTATCTCTGGCATAGAGTTATACATTCCTCATACTTTCTCTAATACTAAAGCTAAAAGGTCCTGGTGTAACTCTGCTTGTTCTTGTGCTGGCAATGATACAGGCAGCTCACAAACGGTACCGTAGTCATCCATCTGCTGAAACTCATGCCCTTTATATTTCTGCCCGTAATCATGCCAACTCTATTCTCCAACTTACAAAAAACTCTTTCACCAATAGAAAATTTCAAAATCTTCTCGTGATTTCTAGCATTTAGCCAATAACATCTCCAACCATTTTACTTAATCTTTCCTTCTTTTACTTAAACCAGATGGCCCCACAGCTGTCTCTTCTTTCTCTAAAGCTGAACTCTTCACTCAAACCTATGCTACCAACTCTACTTTGCATGATACTGGGCATATTTCTCCTACTCCTCCACCCTCTGACTACTTCATCCCTAAAATTTAAATTCTTCATTGTGACGTTTTCCATGCCCTCTCTGGCCTTGATTCTCGGAAGGCTTACAGTCCAGATGGAGTCTCTCCTGTTGTTCTCAAAAACTGTGCTTCTGAACTCGCTCCCTGCCTGGTCACTCTTTCGTCTGTCTCTCTACTTCTACCTATCCTTCTTGTTGGAAGTTTGCTCACATTCAATCTGTCTCTAAAAAGGGTGACCGCTCGAATTCTTCAAACTACCGCCATATAGCTTTGATTTCCTGCCTTTCTAAAGCCTGTCCTTAACAAAAAGATAATGAGGCATCCATCAGCTCACAAACTTCTCTCTGATTGCTGTATGGTTTCTGGAAAGACCAGTCTACTGGTGACCTTGCTTTTTTAACTGAATCTTGGTCATCTTTTAGGAACTTTGGTGAAACCTTTGCTGTCGGCCTTGACATATTGAAAGCCTTCGATAGTCTGGCATAAATCTTTAATTTCTAAACTATCTTCCTACGGATTCTATCCTTCTCTCTAACTTCATCTCCAGTTTCCTTTCTTACCGTTCTAATGCTGCTGTAGTGGACAGTCATTGTTCTTCACCTAAAACTATCAACAGTGGTGTTCCTCAGGGTTGTCCTATCACCCACTCTCTATTATTCATCAATGATCTCCTAAATCTGACTCCCCTATCCACTCCTATGCTGATGACACCACCTTGCATTTTTCAACGTCGTATAACAGACGCAAAACCCAACAAGAATGAAGTGATTCAAGGCGAGATGCTATAGGACGCCTAACTTCTGATCTTTCACTAGTTTCTGATTGGGGCAGAGCAAACCTGGTTCTGTTCAATGACTCAGTCTATCCTTTACTAAAAATCTAAACTAGCAATTTTATATCTCTACTCTTGGTAAATCAGTTTCCAAGAAGTTAGGTGTCCTAAAGGCATCTGTATCCATTTTCCTCTCCCTCCCAGCTGCTTGGTCTCTACAGGGGCCTTATCCACCCGTGTATGGAGTATGGCTCTCATGTCTGGGGGGTTTTAACTCACACAACTCTATTAAACAGGGTGGAGTCTAGGCCATGGCCTAGTGGCTAGGGGTCGAACATACCAACTCAGAGTTCCAAGTTCGAGCTACGGCACAAGCTGTCCACTTTTCTTTGGTAATACCGCTGTGGTGCCCGGGGGGGGGACGGGGGCGTTATTTTTATTTTTTTTATAGTTGTTTGTTGTTGTTAATAGTAGTTAATGGTCCCTGATGTTGGATATTTCCCTGAATATTAAGAAAAGAAAGCTGCCACCACCCCCAAAGGTTTAATGAGAATTAGGGGATTCTCAGGGAATTTAGTTTCTTCCTAAAGGGAAGTTAAAATATTCGAAAGAGAAAATAATTACTACCAGGGAAATATAGGCGACCAATGAAAAGAAAAGGGAACTAATATTACAATTTAGTTATTTGGTAGAGTGGACTGAGTTTCAATAAGGCACATGGATTCGTGGATTTGTTTCATATCCTTTTTCACGAGTGTTGAGCACCTCACACATTAACCTTACCAACACAGAATCACTTTCTCAGATTTTACTTGAGTTATTTATTTAATGTATACTTTGCATATCACAGGCTGATCACTGAGTCTTAGAAACACGGCTTAGTTATAGTATCAGACAACTTAATGGCTCATGGCAGAAAAACTTCACCTTCCTCAAAAAGAAAATAAATACAGAGTTGGCAATACATACCTCACCTCGAGATATCAAACTCTTCACACATTACACATTATACCCTTGACTCCCTTCCCTGAAAAATATCACCTTAAAAATGTTATAATTTTGTAACTGGGCCTGAGAACAGTTAAAGAACCTTTTCTCAGGGGATTTCCGAAAGTAAGGTGATCTCAATGTTTCTGTTTATGCATACATAGTATAACTCTTCCTCACTAAGTAGGAATACGCGATTCCTATTCCTGAATACATGGGCTGGGTCTATCAGACCGTCTTACGTGACACATAGTTTCCTAAAGCTTAACTTGGAAATTTGGCTGTGGCTTTCTAGCCGTTCATTTATCTACATCATTAAAGAAAGTAAATGAGAAATTGGTGTAACTGTCGTGGAGGCATTCTTTCCCTGTGAACACAATCAATGGTGAACCACGAGTCAGTATAATTCACTTCCTTACTCAGAAGTTAATACACAGTCACAATAACATAGAAATTACCGTGAAAAATATATATTGTACACCATGAAATATTTTGTAGGGAATAGGGGACCATGCGGTTTTGAAACCACGTTGTCCTTCTTTAAGAGAAGGAAATTGGTATTATCCACTTATAATAGATCTCAATAGGGGTTTACATGTATTGTCAGACTATTGGGGAAGATTATGGACTATATAATAATGGCGAGAGGCATTGAATTTCACAAATATTGAGGGATTTCGAGAGCGATGTCACTCACCTGTGAACACAATCAATGGTGAACCACGAGTGACGCTGTCTGGGAAAAAGGCGGGAGATGAGAAGGGGGAAGGGGGGGGTTTCGAGGATATTCCTCCTTTGATCTTATTATTAATTGATTATTGAGACGTGAAATAGTTATCAGTTGATAGGAAATTAATTTTGACGCTAAATAAGTGACATTTAGGTATCTATTGAACCTGATCTCTGGATTACTATATAGGGGAACATTTTTGTCTACGTGACTTTTTGCACGTCCCGGGCCCCGGGGCATGATCGCCTCACATGATGCAATATTACGTCATCCTTAACAAAGTTTTGTGGGAAGATAACTAAGTAGGTTAATTATATTAGACTATGGAGAGCATTTTGACAAGTTAATAACTATTAATAATGATTAGATTATGATATTAATTTCTTTCCATAGAAAACTGTCTTGTGGGAGGGGTTGACTGCATAGGATTTGAAAGTTTGGAGAGAAAATTCTAATATAAACATTAATATAAACATATAGTATAAAAGTATGAATAATGTGTGAGTAAAAACATTTATATAATGCAGTATCCCCTTGGGAATACAGGATCTAAGGGCAGACTAAACAAAACAAAAAGGTACATTCAGTAGGCCTATTTGAAATTAAATTGGAGGCATCACACGACTTTTCCCTCCGGGTGAAATGTTTTTACTCACTAATAATAAAAAATTACATCCTAACAGGTTTACAATTTAGGGACTGGTTTAGTGGTCACTAAGGCTACAACCCACCTTGGTTTTCCATCAGTCTAACATTCACTCGACCTTCCCCACCACTCCACTACTTCTGCAGCCCTTCCTGGCTAAAACACTGGCAACGTAATATGTGGTTCCTGAGAAACCAATTGCCTGGCTACTGCTGCTACTTGGCTGTAGTTCAGATTATTGTAGGGCACATCCCAGTCCACATACTCATGAGAGAAGTATGGATGATCTCGTCAACTGTACAAGATCCCGGACACTCGGTAGCTAAGGTGAGTCTTCCAGCCCTTGACTTTCACACCAAAACAAACAATAACATAAATTTTCAGTCATTCATCTTCATTTGCTCACAACATTCGCATTCAATCACCCTTCATTCGTTTCCGCAGCAAGTGGTCATACAGGAAGCATTTGACAGAGCTTAGGCTACGTCCTGATGTCTCCTCCACCTCCTAACACCGGCAGACTGTAGCTTAGAGGCCTAATCACACTACTACCAGGTGTGATTCCCTCACGTTAAAGTGGCCTACAGCTCCCTGAACTAGTCCATTGTGTGAACTACACACAATCCTGTGAACTTATCTTCTACTTCAAAAGTTCACCACTCCTTCAGGGCTCAAACTAGGCCCGGGGGGAATTAAGGTGGATAGTCTATCGACCTGTCACACCTGGGTCGATTCACCAACAACATACCTCCAAGGGGATTGCAACTTAGCACCACTAATTGTCCAAACCTTTTCCTTTATATCTTAAAATTAATACCCATGGTGGCATAGTCTTTGGGGTTGTTTCTGCCCAGCCACTGTACCTAACACTCCTCGATATATCTTCGAGGTTTTTTCCTAAGCCGTGGAGGCATTGGTTCTTCATTGTCTTCCTTGGCACACGACACTTCCAAGGGGGCTAATAACCATTCCTCGGTACCCACATACGGCTTCACTTTCTCAGCCGCCCTTTGCACCTTTTGTCTGGTAAAGATGTTCTCTAGCAGGTAAGCACCACCATCCCTAATGATTTCTATAGTCTTGTAGGGATCGGTCCACTTAGGGTTCAGTTTCCTGCTAGTACCTGGCAGTGTCACTTCCTGTCTGACCCACACTAATTGTCCAACACTGACGGCTTGGTTAGTTCTTTTCCTGTTCGCCACTTCCCGGTACCGTCGTGTCTGTTTGAGATGGGTCTGTTTGATCACCTCCTTAGCCACCTCTAGTCCTTCGGGGTCTCCTGTAATACTGGGGAGGGGGGAATCCACTTGACGAGGGGCATGGCGTCCGAAGAAGGCGAAGAAAGGCTGGACGGCCGTTGAAGAGTGCACAGCATGGTTGAGTACTGTCTGGCAGGACGCCAGATACTGCGGCCACTTGAGTGGGTACCCTGCACATAGGATAGCCAGTACCGTCTTGAGGGACGAATGGAGCCTCTCCGTGGTGCTGTTCCCTCGGGGATGATATGGGGTTGTATGGCAGTTGGCAATCCGATACCTCCGGCAGAGGTCTTGGAACTGCCGGGACACAAACTCCAACCCGTTGTCGTGGACCACAGACTGGGGGGTGCCGAAGTCTGCGAGGTACTGCTCCATGCTCTCCACGACAGTGTGTGTGTGTTTTGTTTTAAGTGGAAATAATTTTCACGAACCTACTGAAATGGTCCACTACCGAAATTTTCCATTCTCCCTTGTTGTGGCAATGTTAGGCAGTGCTCAAAACACTTTGAATCCCACCGCTTAAGTCACCAGTGTGGTGCCCGGGGGGGGGACGGGGGCGTTATTTTTATTTATAGTTGTTTCTTGTTGTTATTCTATTCTTTATTTAATTTATTTGTTTTACTTTCACTTCACTGCTGAAAGACCACCAGTGTGGTGCCTTGTCATTAAATTAACTTCGAATGGGGAACTCTCATGGCAATTAAAAAGATATTTACTTTGATTAATTATATTTATTAATGGTCCCTGATGTTGGATATTTCCCTGAATATTAAGAAAAGAAAGCTGCCACCACCCCCAAAGGTTTAATGAGAATTAGGGGATTCTCAGGGAATTTAATTTCTTCCTAAAGGGAAGTTAAAATATTCGAAAGAGAAAATAATTACTACCAGGGAAATATAGGCGACCAATGAAAAGAAAGGGGGAACTGATTTAACAATTTAGTTATTT
>JAXIVD010004942.1:2500-7500 GCA_036785275.1 Cancer borealis | reverse complement strand
TTGTCAGCTCCACACATACACACCAGCTTACTCATCATTCATGACATTGGGGTCACCCATTATCTAAATTATGGAAATGGGAGAGAAAAGAGAGTCATTACTCAGTACCATCTGGGAAATTGATACATTATGGTCACATATGTCAACATTATGTCAATGAAGAAACATGAGTAGCTAATGAGTGAGATCCCCCACCAAGTGGTTGAGATGGTGGTGAGGAGTGATCACCAGTACCCCACATGCCCTTCATGACTTGTGTTGAGCACCTCATGACTTGAGTCAGTTGTCGACAAGCTAAATTCCAAGAGGGATGATTACTCTACTTACTGTGACACGCCTCCAAAGACATTTCAGATCAGGTCAATGTAGGTCGTCATGTTACAAGCAAGCCGCAACAAACTGACTTAGTAGGTCATCTGGCGGTGCTTCCCGTGTTGTGAGACGTGACTTAGAATGCGGGATGAAGGATTGGATGCCTGCGCCCTGAAGGTCACATGCTTTTCTAGACATTCAGGGCGCTGGGATGTCAGTTTGGTGCGGTGAAACTGATTGATAGGCTGTTATGGAAAGTCGTGGCCACTGATGGATACACATTTATTGCCAATTTTTACATGTTTATAGAGCAATGATATTTAATGAAGAAAGATGTATGACTGTTTCTGCCTATCCCCTGGTTGAGAAACTTGGAAATTTTGATTCTAAACTTTGGGGCAATATGAATGAAAATTTAACTATCACTGAAATTCTTTCTTTCAAACTAGCATTTTAAAATAATAACTATCAAAGTTTTGTACCAAGGGAAAATTCTATTTGCATACAACACGCTCATACTGAAAGTGTATTAGCTAGCCCAAAAGAAGGATCATATCCACAGCTCTAAGGCTGCAACTGCTTTCCCTTTTCAAACACTAGATACTGCCCATCCACCTACAATAATCTCTCCAAGTGGGACATGAAATGTTAATCACTTCAGAATTAGGACCTCACAGTTTCCTTAGTAAAATGAGACTTCCCCAGTATAGTTGTCTAAGCAGATATCCTGACAGCAGCAGCATACAAAAACTCAACATGAGTCAAAGATGCCAAACATTCATATCTTACGATATGAATAACCATGTAGGATGTTCTCTGACTGAAGAGAAGAGAGATGGATGTGAAATGTTCATGGCCAGATCTGCTTAAATTGTTTGATAAACTAAGCCTTCCAAAAAAATCTTAATTACTTCAATTATTAAGCAAAAGAACCAATGTTTTACATCTATAATAAATCCTCTTCTTAAATAAAAACATCTCGAATATATACTATAATATACCAGCACACAGTTTTGCAGATCTGGTTATGAAAATTTGGCTAAATAGCACAAGGAGAGAGGGGCAGCTGTAGAAAAGCCTGTCCTCCACCTGTGAAGGATGCTGCAGCCCCAGACAACACCCACTTGAAGGTTCACTTCACCATGAACCATAACACACTGAGGTAAATTAATAAAACTTAACAAAATATTATGTTAAACAAATCAATAATTAACCATCTAAACAATGAAGAATACTTACAGTTGCTCCTAAACAAAAAATGAGTCTTCTAAACAACTGTAGTTGGCGACTGGGGAAATCTAAGGAGTAGAGTTTGGCCAATTATGAAGTCTGTAATGAATATGCTTTATGAATTAGATGAAATTTGAACACAAAAATTTTGATGCTATGAACAGTGAGCTTCTGTGACCTAAGCTGGAAATTAAGGTGCCTGTCAGTAAAAAAAAAAAAGTCTGATGAATTCTAACTGAAAACCATGTAATGATGTTGATCCCCCACACTGAACACTGAAAAGCACCTCTGAAATCTAAGATGATGGAGCTTGAAATGTTCATGTTTATATAAAATACTCAAACATCAACATGTTACAGAAATTCAAAAGGAGAGATGTAATGGTGTGTGCAAGTATTTTCAAGCCCCTAAAAGGGTAGAATCAAGTAATGTGTGAGATGGTAAATGAGCATATATGTCCTAAGGCATGACCCCCATGATGGCATTCTGGCGGGCACGTTTGCCCTCTTCCTCTGAGATGCGTTGTTCAATGAGAAACTGCGCTGTTGAGATGCCTGAGGGTAGACCTGTGATGGTGACAATGCGGTTACGAGTACCAGGAGCATAGTTACCCTTCTTGGAGATTTGAATAGTGGTGCCGGAGATATGCTGTATCTCCACCAGAGACTTTCCTCCAGGACCCAAGATGGCGCCAACAATGTGCTCCCCAACTTCCACCTCCACCTTCTTGCTACCATCTGGTGCTCCTGGAGGAAGTTCTCCAGGGGAAGGACTCTTCCTCAAAGGGGTGCCAAGCCCAAAGGAGTTACTGTTCAGGGGAAGACTACCTCCCATTTCTGTGGATTGTCGTCGGAATGGGTCAAAGGGTGGTTCAGAGTTGAAACGGTCCACTTGACGTTGAGGGGAGGTAGGACCTCCTAAACCCTGTCCCAGATTGAGGCCTGAAGCTACTGTGGTGCCTATGGGCCCAAAAGGGCCATTATTACCATTGCTCATTGATGATCCATGGTATGAGTCATTTGGATTATTTGAATTGTTCATATTGGGCATCATTGGGTTGTTTCCCATATTGCCTTGGCCTTGGCCTCCCTGACCACCATGTCCACTCTGATGGCCAGATGGGTTGCCCAGCCCCAACCCCAGCCCAATAATGCCATAATTTATCAGTGTGTTGATGGCCTGACACACCTCAGCATTAGACTGGTCAGCAAATCCTGAACTACGGAGGATAGATCTCACATGCTCCAGAAGCTGGGCGGTGACCACAGGGTTTCCAGCTCCACCATTAGGGTAGGCAGAGCTCAGATTTAGAGTCAAGTTCACTCCACCTCCTAGAAGGTTTCCTAATCCACTCACTGAAATAAAAGCAAATAAAAATAAATTAATTAATAAATACATGTAAAGTACCGTTCCCTGCATGCACATCTGAGGAATGGAATATCTTAAACACTAAAACACACATACATATATATATATATATATATATATATATATATATATATATATATATATATATATATATATATATATATATATATACATACACACACACTAATCCCCCGTTATATTGCAGTTCAGTTTTCGCGGTCCCATTATTTCGCGGTTTTTCTGAAGGACCTATTAATTTTTACATCACATATTTTCGCCATTTCGTGGCATTTCGCAGCATTGTTTATGAGTTCAAATCTCCCATGTCGCGATAAAATAGCTGTTTAAGGCATCACTACAATAAATCTAAAAACCTATGCCAAATAACGGGCAAAAGGCAGTCCATCTTTGCCTTCATAAAAAGCCTACTGACCAATCAGAGCGTCGGTATTGTTTTCTCGGCCGCTGATTGACTGTTGTATTCTAGGGGCTGATTTTACAGTCGCTTCCTATAGTTGTGATCGTTGCTAATGAGCAGTGATCTTCACCACCATCAACAAATCCGATTTCAGAGTCGTCTTTCACGGTGTTGTTTGTTTGTATCGATACCTGAAAACCTTTGGTAATGCAGGCATGGGAGCTCCCAACGGCATGGGGACTTCCCCAACGGAGTGTAGTGACACCCACATACACACCACATCCACACACCCAGAGGCTGAGCCTATAATTACTTCCCTCGAGATCGGGGTCGAGGTCCAGATTAACTAAATCTCACCTCACCTGTCACTTCACCTCAGGTGACCACCAGGTCCGCGAGGTCAATATAAGCTGTCACACACACACACTACCAAGGTCAGTCTACTGCGAGTCTACCTTTTCAACACCACCAGCAACACCAAACTACCAAAACCAAGCCTGGGTGCAACTTATATTGGCCTCGCGGACCTTGTGGTCACGTGAGGTGAAGTGACAGGTGAGGTGAGGTGAGATCTAGTTAATCTGGATCTCAACCGTGATCTCGAGGAAAGTAATTATAGGTTCAGCCTCTGGGTGTGTGTGCATGTGTATGTGTGGGTGTGATGTGTATGTGGGTGTTACTACAGGAGCTTAACAAAGCAATTTTTTAGCTCAAATTCTTATCCCCATATAGTTATATTATTTCCTGAAAATTGTGAAAAATTATTTAACAATACAGCAACATGTTGTAGGGGTATAATAATATGAAATTTTTGTAGAAAAATTTGGATGGCGGCGTCAATTCATCAGTCAACGAGGGGAAAAAAACAATTTTCGGAAAACAGTACACTAATCCCCTGCTATATTGCGGTTCAGTTTTTGTGGTCTGGGTATTTTGCATTTTTTTTGGTATGACCTATTAATTTTGATATCGCGTATATTTTCGCCATTTCGCGGCATTGTTTATGGTTTTAAATCTCGCATGTCACAATAATTGAATAGCCATTCGAGGCGTCACTATAAATAAAACTAAAAACCTACGCCAAATAACGGGCAAAAGGCAGTCCATCTTCGCATTCATAAAAAGACTACTGGCGCCACCGGTTTCTGATACAGAAAAAAAGAACATACTGATTCAGGCAATCAGAGCGTCTGTATTGTTTTCTCGCCGCTGTTGTGTTCTAGGGGCTGATTTTACAGTCGCTTCCTATAGTTGTGATCGTTGCCAATGAGCAAAGATCTCCACCACCATCAACAAATCTGATTTCACAGTCGTCTTTTATGGTGTTGTTTGTATCGATACCCGAAATTGGAACCTTTGGTAACGCAGGCTTGGGAGCTGGAGGACTTTTCCAACGGAGTGTAGTGACACCCACATACACACACACCTAGAGGCTGAGCCTATATTTACTTCTCTCGAGATCGTGGTCGAGGTCCAGATTAACTAGACCACCTCACCTCACCTCACCTCACGTGACCACCAGGTCCTCGAGGCCAATACAAGCTGCCACACACACACTACCAGGGTCAGTCTACTGCGAGTCTATCTTTCCAACACCACCACCAACACCAAACTACCAAAGCCAAGCCTGGATGTTGTTCCAATCCATACTAATAAGGATTGGAACAACACT
>JAXIVD010004941.1:25000-32251 GCA_036785275.1 Cancer borealis | reverse complement strand
TGATGCGGCGGGAGGACGGCCATGCCACCACAAAGGTTCAGGATTTCCCCGGTACACTTAGTCAAGTTGCAACGTTGTTCAAACACAGAAACTACTTGACCCCGCTTAGTATGTACTTAATAACGTTAATTAGTAAGTAACGCGTTGTCGGGAGCCTAAAATAACGAGCCGTAGCCGTGGTGAGAGCTGGTAGGTAAATGGTGACCCGGCCACCCGCCCCCCCGCGGTCCACCCACCAACAAAGGTCGAGGTAAGCGATGCTCAAAAGCCATGTGTTCTGATTTCTCATGCCCAGTGTAACACACACCTTCACGCGGGACGGAGGAGCACCCGCTCAGTGCCAGCCCCGCTCGTCCCTCGCCCGCGCGTGGTGGACGCCGCAGTGCCAACACCCACGCCGCACAGTGCCCGTGTTTGTGTGCTCTCTGACAGTGTCCTGCGAGTCTTGTGGTTGCGAACACATGTCCCAAGATAGATAAGGGAACACGAGTGAAAGATTATGGAAACTGATGATGAAGTCTTGAGTATTGGACTTGTAGCAGTGAACGACTTGTAGTGACGCGCGTGAGGGCTGCCCACACCTGAGCGACCTGAGGACTCACCGCACTACAGGAGCCTCGCTCCGGAGTTTCTCCCCTGGGGAGTGTGCGAGAGGCACGTCGCCTCTTATCTTGTGATCTCTTCATTATCCCTGAACTTTCTGCATTACCCAAAAGAAAGGATGCTGCCACAGGGCCTCCAGGAGACGCTCCCGGAGTTCCCACTCTCCGCCGGCGCCACCTTCGGCTCCTTGGTCATCGATGAAGCCTCGTCCACGCCGTACTCTGACGCCACGCAGGTAAGGACCCAAACATGAACTGTGGGGGTGCGAGGCGGCAGAGAAATTCTGCATGAAGGAAAGTTAGTCAGAAGAAAGTGCGAACAGGACATTACACAAAAAAAAGTCACATGAAGCTGAACGGTACAACATTTCTGGATGAATTTTTTCCTTATCTCCGTTGACAATTCGTGTAAGGTCAGTTGCACATCCTCTCAACATTAACATGATAACTTTGAACGGGACTTCATTTTTGTCTTGTGTCTTATGAAATACTGCAAGGCTGGTAAACGTGTGACTTGCAGTAACTATCTGTTACTGAGCAATATTTTCAACGTTCTAATGACGTAAAATGACTCCACATATGTGTAGGATAAGCGTAACACATGACCAAAATGTTAAATGTTTCATGGACGATAAAAAAAACTTTTCCAAAACATACTATTATAACTAAGAATATGAATAACTTATATGATTAAAATGTAGTGTACGTTCGACACCACGCGGGATGATTTGTGTGATTCTTTGGGAAGAGTTTCTATAGTATTTTCATTTCATTGCTGCAGTAGTAGTAGAAGTAGTATTAACAGTAGTAGTAGTAGTAGTAGTAGTAGTAGTAGTAATAGTAGTAGCAGTAGTAGTAACAATAGCAGTAGCAAGACGAGTCACAGTTGTCGTATAGTATAAAAGTATCAATATCTGTTTTACTATAACAGCAACAACAACAAAAACAATAACAACATATCCTAACACTGCTTCCACCACTATTACTACTACTAAACTATTACTTCTGGCCTACTACCACTATTCACATGTCGTGGTGTACACGGCCAAGAGACACGTGCACCAGGTGTGAGTTTGTGAACAGGTGTGTGGTAGTTGGGTAAGAATGTCAAGAATGCTAATATACAAGCTTGCGTCACGTAGTAGTAGTAGTAGTAGTAGTAGTAGTAGAAGTAGAAGTAGTAGTAGTAGTAGTAATAGTAGTAGTAGTAGTAGTAGTAGTCAAATAATTAGTAATAGTGTTAAAATCATAGTAACAACAATAACTACAACTGTTATCACACTTACTACTTCTGTTAGCACTAACACTACAATTACATCAATGACAAGTACTACCGTGGTAATGATAATGTAATCCAAGAGAAGTTAAGCTAACATTAAAAAGGGTAAAAATACGGAAACTAATCAAAACTAGAACAGAGTAAGGGTTGGACATCACTTGTGTTAACTGTGAACAAATCGAAGGCCAAGGCTGACAGATGAGCGTTGTGGATTTGGCGCCACCAAGGCTGGATGGCTCACACCTTCCCTGGATCATTACACGTCCAGTCAAGCACACGAGGTACACATGTGCACTAACATTTATGAACCTTCTCACCTTGATAACTCTCTTCAACCGCCTCTAAATACTTAAATCACAAATGATCTGTATAGTCATATCAATAACCGTAAAAAAACAGGCACTATCAAACTTCAAAAGAATACAATTCCAAGTAAAAGGAATGTACTTTCTTGTAGGAAAAGAATCGCTGTAAAAAAAATGCAATTTAAGTGACAGGTATGTGAATCAAGGCAGGTTACTCCCGTAGACTATTTGGCGGGAACGAGCGGGTGGGGCGGGGCGGGGCGGGGCGAGGCGGAGCGGCTGACGGGGGTGCGTCTGGGCTGGCATCTGCCTTGCCTCCTTCCCTTCCCTTCCTTCCTTTTCACTATGTTCTTGTTATTACTACGTAGTCAATAATACTGTCGGTTCGCTAAACTCATTTCGTAGTCTAATGTGCGTCCGCCTAGAATCCGTTAAGATCAATGATTTGCTCATAACACGACCATGTTTGCGTCGACACTAAGTGGCCTTGAGGCGATATAAGTATAATGGTTATAAAAAAATTGAAGTGAGTATAAATCTTCAGAATCATTAAGTTTCGACAGATAATTTGTAATTCAAGTCATATATTTTACTTTGTTTTGCTTCGTCCTGTTGATGTTTGTTATCAAGCTTAAAAAAGACTATGTTTACTTAATAATTCTTGTATTTTACTATTCATGAGGCGGATGCTTCTTAGTCTCCCCCTCCCTGCAACACACAGCCATCTTGACGCGAAGTAATAACTAAGTATATAATGCAGTAAATCCCTTTTAGACTATTTCATGTTAGTCGATGCATTATTTTCTACAGGTGATGGACAGGAAATAGAACACTCAACTCTTAAGTGCTGGATGACTGAGCACGAATACTAACTTATATTTCATTATTTATATTATTATTTTTTTTTAGCTGTAATAAAATCATGAACCTCAATAACAGTTGCATGATATTTCAGAAGTTATATACAATCATAAAACCAAACAATGTAATGAAGGTTTTAAGAATTCTATGAACAGGAATAGAAGGCAATGATGCATGAGGGAAAAATGTAAGTAGATAGGGAGGGAAGGAGGGATGGAGGGAATGAGGGAGAGAAAGAGTGAAGTCAACGATAAATACACAAATAACATATAACAATAAAACACACTGACATACTCGTGATCTGTCAATACAAAGAAAACTAATGAAACAAAACAATTAAGAGATAAGAAAAGAGATAAGAAAAATACACCAAGAATAAATTATCTCAAAACTACACATATACACAACCTACATCAATTCTCGTCTACTTAACCATCATTAACAAAGCGAAAACAACAATATAAGCGAACTAGTCTACATTTCAAGGCCGATAGACAACAACAACAACAACATCAAGGAAGACTCTCGTAGTAGTGCTCTCAAGCTCTCATAATAAATGGTGATGCGGAAAGCCCTGAGGCGGCGGCGGGGCGTGTGTGAGGCAGGCTGGGATCAGTGTCGAGGTGTCAGGATGCGTGTTTCAGATCCCCAGTAAGTCCCTGAGCTTACTTCTTCGCCTTCACACCTATAATCACACTAAACCTCACAATCACTGGGGAAATCCGACGCCAGGCTGTACGGCACTTATTGATCTGTATACCTATGCTTATATATGCATATCTTTGTTTATGTATGTATGTATGAAAATGATATATGAAAATGATAAGGATACAGAGAGAGAGAGAGAGAGAGAGAGAGAGAGAGAGAGAGAGAGAGAGAGAGAGAGAGAGAGAGAGAGAGAGAGAGAGAGAGAGAGAGAGAGAGAGAGAGAGAGAGAGAGAGAGAGAGAGAGAGAGAGAGAGAGAGAGAGAGAGAGAGAGAGAGAGAGAGAGAGAGAGAGAGAGAGAGAGAGAGAGAGAGAGAGAGAGAGAGAGAGAGAGAGAGAGAGAGAGAGAGAGAGAGAGAGAGAGAGAGAGAGAGAGAGAGAGAGAGAGAGAGAGAGAGAGAGAGAGAGAGAGAGAGAGAGAGAGAGAGAGAGAGAGAGAGAGAGAGAGAGAGAGAGAGAGAGAGAGAGAGAGAGAGAGAGAGAGAGAGAGAGAGAGAGAGAGAGGAGAGAGAGAGAGAGAGAGAGAGAGAGAGAGAGAGAGAGAGAGAGAGAGAGAGAGAGAGAGAGAGAGAGAGAGAGAGAGAGAGAGAGAGAGAGAGAAGAGAGCCTGGGGAGAAGTTCTGGCTGGGGATATAAACGCCTCTCTCTCTCTCTCTCTCTTTCTCTCTCTCTCTCTCTCTCTCTTTCATACTCTAATCTATCTGAGAAAATACCCTGATCGGTTCCCTCCTAACGACCTGCCGGCCACCTATCTCTCCTCTCCTATCTGGGCGTCAATTACATGCACAGACCTGAGTGGGAAGGAAGGGCAAGAGAAGTGGAAGACGGAGAAAGGAGGAGATACAAAGGGGAATGGAGGAGAAGAAAAAGAGTTGGAGAAATGGAGGAGAGAGTAAAAGGAAGAAACAGGGGCCAGGGAGGGAGGTGGAAGGGAGGAAGTGATGTCTCTTCCGTGAAACTAGTGTGAAGCCGGAAACGAATCACGTGAAACAGGAAGTGAAACAATTGAAGCAGATAATGAGAATCTCCGGCAAAAAAATGGTAATTATTAAAAATATTCACACATATATATAAACACACAGACACACAGACACACACACACACACACACACACACACACACACACACACACACACACACACACACACACACACACACACACACACACACACACACACAAGCATGGTACGAAAAATCTTCAAAGAGATGATTTTGATAATGACAAGTATATTTTACAACACAAACCACATAAATAACTTACTATGGTGAACAAGAGGATGAAAAACGTAACTAAAACGCATGTATGAATGGAAATGAAAACTAGTAACGAACATAATGAATAAGATTAAATTCGTATACTCATAAAATTATTACAAACACACCTTTAATAATACAATACGAGATACAATGATAAACACAATACTATGAAAATACCATCACCCACACACCATACACACACAAAAAACACACACACACACACACACACATACATGCATAACCAATGTGTGTATTTCCTGCCACAGTGTTCAGGGGCGCCGGAGAAAAAATAAACTTTCTTGTCAAGCGCAGAGTTAAAAAGAAAAAAAAAAATTCCCGTGGGAGGGGATACCAGTCCTCTACCTTCATCCCTTTAGTTGACTTTAAAGACACACAGGGAGTCGGAGTCATGAGGGCTGATGATGATGATGATGATGATGATGATGATGGTGGTGATGATGAAAAAGTACTGGAGTAGGAAAAATATAAAAAGAATAAGTAGAGATTCAGATAACAAAGACAATAGCATGTTCAAGTACTTTCATCTTTGTCACACACATACACACACACACACACACACACACACACACACACACACACACACACACACACACACACACACACACACTTTAAGGGGTGGGTACAGTGCACTAAAGGGTTTGATTTCGTACTCTTCATTACTAGGCAGGTGTGACTATAGCATTTTGTGTCCACGGCTGTGACGGTGTTATGTGTGACGTATAGTTGTCCCGCACATCCTCCTCGCCCCTTCGCCACCCCCCATCGCTCCCCCACTCCATGACCCCCCCCCCCCACACCACCAAAAACAGTTATAGTACTTAACAACAACACCAATTAAAATGAAAATGTATGTTACCGGATACGACTCAATTGAAAGATACAAAAAACAAAAACAAAACAGTTATCGAGTAAAATTTAGGGTTCATTTGCTTGTAAAATTTCCGTTATAGTCATTGGTTATAAAGCAAGCAGCAGCAGCAGCAGCAGCAGCAGCAGCAGCAGCAGCAGCAGCAGCAGCAGCAGCAGCAGCAGCAGCAGCAGCAGCAGCAGCAGGAGCAACAAAGAACAATAATGAAATCCTCCGTAACTCCTGAGGCGGAAGATCGACAGGTGGTGTGGGAGCTTTACCACACACATTGCTTGCCCGTACTGATCACAAGCTCCACTGAAGCTCTATAGGAGGCAGAAACTAAGGAAAAATCCCTTATGTGCAAGCTTTTTATGGCTGCTTTACACACACACACACACACACACACACACACACACACACACACACACACACACACACACACACACACACACACACACACACACACACACACACACACACACACACACACACACACACACACACACACACACACACACACACACACACACACACACACACACACACACACACTCACACACACACACGATTAAATACACATTAACACAAAAACCCCCACAAACTATGAGCAAACAAGCAGAAAACACAGTCTCAATGAGCAGGTATTGGGTGGGCATGTTTGGTGTGCCGCTCCCAGGTGAACCCAAGCAGGGGAGAGACGGCCACCACCTGCCCTGCCAACCCTACCACCCCTCCCTCTCCTTCTGGCTATTGGGCAAAGATTTAGACAACGTGCAAGTTATAAAGTAGATTCAACACTGGAAAAAAGTGGACGTAACTCCATTCAACTCTTAATATACTGAGTAAAACAGAAACAGAAGGTGTTCTATCCTACATTTCAAGCTAAATAAAGCTATCGCGGGCCTGCTCCTGCCGCTCTCACACGGCTCCAAGCGTCACGACACAGCTTTTCACGACCCACCGACTCTAAATAAGGAGATAGGGAGGCCAGGTAAAAAAAATGGCTTATTCCGAAACTCCCAGAAACTGTAAAAACGGTTGGCGGGTGTGTGTGTCGAGGGAGAGGACAGTTGTGTTACCCGAGACACCACATTTTTGCAAGGAGAACATGGCGCTGGACGGCGGTAAACTTGTCGTGGCGGCGCGCTGGAGGGCCGAGGTGCGTCCGGTGTGGGCTGGCGGGTCACGGGGCGGCAGGGGTGTGACAGAACAATGCCCGACGACTCGCTCGCTTACGTCTCAACCGCTTGGTGAAGTCAGCTTGCCGGTTCGCTTAATCTGTTACGATTCCGACTGCCTGTCTCCAATCCGAATAAAAGTTTCTCCATGGAAAATAGATCTATATGAAGCGAATGATTGAAGTGAGTACA
>JAXIVD010004941.1:17500-20000 GCA_036785275.1 Cancer borealis | reverse complement strand
CATAGCATTCTTTTTTTTTTATGTTGTGTGCGTTAGGTTTTTTTCTTCAGACCGTGTAATGCAGATTTTTTGTGGTAGACGATTCTAGAGAGTTATACTTAGAGAAGAAGATGAAGTATAGTTAATATATATGAATGTTATATAAACAAATTTATTAAGAAGGGAAAGGTTAGGACGAGGCGCTCAAGTACACAACGAAGGGAGGAGAAAGCTGGCTTTTTCTTGGTTCCTGCAGTACCACCACCCGGGGCTCTCTCTCTCTCTTTCTTCTCTCTCTCTCTCTCTCTCTCTCTCTCTCTCTCTCTCTCTCTCTCTCTCTCTCTCTCTCTCTCTCTCTCTCTCTCTCTCTCTCTCTCTCTCTCTCTCTCGCATTTCCCTACTTCAATGTCATCAATTGATATTACTTTATGTATTTGCTTCCGGCGACAATGTCTCATTATTTCTAATGATATTATTCATCTTTTTTTGTATATCTATATTATGTATTGCTCTTCTCTCTCTCTCTCTCTCTCTCTCTCTCTCTCTCTCTCTCTCTCTCTCTCTCTCTCTCTCTCTCTCTCTCTCTCTCTCTCTCTCTCTCTCTCTCTCTCTCTCTCTTCTCTCTCTCTCTCTCTCTCTCTCTCGCCCTGCTTGTGTGTTTATCGGTACGTCTTGTTGTGGCTCAAATATTTATGCAAAACTTGTGTACATAAGATATTTATTATTAGGAATTTTCTTAAGCATTTATTTAGCTGCAATTGACAACATTTTATACGTTTGCACCACCGAAATAAAGTTACTGACTGAAGGGATCTTGAGCTTCTGTTTTCCTTCCTTGAATGAAAATACAAATGGTTAACAGAAAAAATAAGTGATAAATATATATATGCAAAGAAATAAAAAGAGGGAGTACAAAAAGTTGGCTGGTAATAATTGAAGGACTGTAAAGAAAAAACAAAGTCTAATAATATTCCAATGACGTCAATTATGGTTCTTATGACAACTTCTGTTCGGAACATGACTGGCAACACTGATACATAGAGTTCATGATATTCAACATTCTCTCTCTCTCTCTCTCTCTCTCTCTCTCTCTCTCTCTCTCTCTCTCTCTCTCTCTCTCTCTCTCTCTCTCTCTCTCTCTCTCTCTCTCTCTCTCTCTCTCTCTCTCTCTCTCTCTCTCTCACCCACACAAAGCAAAAAAACACATCGATATCTCTCTAAAACTCCAGTAATAAAAATCAATTCAACTGTCGCTTAATACACGAAGGCAATACATAAATATACATACATCAACACGCACGTGACCAAACCAGGAACAACTGAGACGCCTGACAGACCACATTCCCACACAAACAAACACACACCAATTACCCACAAGGTCTGCGTTCTGTAAGTCACATTAGTAGGTAAGGTAATGAAGGAGAGACGGAGGGGATGCAAGGCTGGAGACGGAAAAAAAGAGCACCACTAAATCATGGGACATATTTAGCAAGGAGAGAGAGGGAGAGGGAGAGAGATACGTGATGCTGCGAGTGTTATAGATGATCTGCTGAGGTTCGAGTAAGTGATCGTCTCGAGAGTGTTGAAATATCGATGGTTGGGAAATAAACGATTCTTTCAGACGGAGAATAATTGTCCGGTACAGCCATTTTAGGTCTCCACGCAAGTTCCCCATTACGTGCAGCTGATAAGGTCAGGATAAAAGTGTGGTGGACGAGATAAGATAAAGGCGGCGGCTTGTCCTCGCTAGCACAGGTGAGCGGCGGTGGTGGCGGCGCGGCGGCGGTGGTGTTGGTGACGAGGTGTTGGTGAGATGCAGGAACTAAACACCTTGAGCAGGTTATGATGGCTTTCACTTTTAATTAATCAACACTACACACTGCTACGACGCGGCCTTGCATCGCTGTAGCTGATACTTGTTGTAGATTTTTTTTCCTTCTTCATCAAGTTAATCAGCAAAACAATAATAATAATAATAATAGTGTGCAGTAAATTTTTGATGAAAGTAATTGAAGAAAAATGTATAGCGATTGGAATGTTCTAATGCCAACAAACATTGACTTGAGATGATTGTCTTGTCTTGTCTTGTCTGCAGTCATATATAATCATTTCAAGAGTTATAAATACACACCTTTAAACATCACACTAATCTCAACCAAGGCATCTGATGGATAGATATACAACTACGCAGCAGCTACAGCACTAACAGGAACCACAATTAAGATAAAAAGAAAGAAAATTACCTACCTACAGTCACCTACCTACAGTTTTACCCCTCTCATACACATACGTAACCATACATTAGCATATGGTCAGATGAAAGCTATGTGTTCATTGAGGCGGAGCAAACCATTAGAAACACTATCTTGTAAATCAATTGACGGTGTTGTGCAATGATACAGCGGAGGCGAGACGCGGCCCCGAGGCTCTCTCCGGTACACAAAGGCAACCACCACCTTGTTTCGTCACCGATTTATTAAAGTGTGCCGCTTAAGTTGATCCCGCAGACCTTAGCCTTAGA
>JAXIVD010004941.1:5000-12500 GCA_036785275.1 Cancer borealis | reverse complement strand
CTGGCAGGAAGGACCACTGCGATAACACAGTATGACGCTTCTAATTAACCGGCCGGATGTTGGAACGATGGTGACGGAGCAATAAAAAAGATACGAAAAAACTGAATGAATATTGCAAGTGTTGAAAAATAAAGCCTTTCCTTACGGCAATACTTTCTCTGACGGAGGAGGAGGAGGAGGAGGAGGAGGAGGAGGAGGAGGAGGAGGAGGAGGAGGAGGAGGAGGAGGAGGAGGAGGAGGAGGAGGAGGAGGAGGAGGAGGAGGAGGAGGAGGAGGAGGAGGAAATAAGAGAACCGCAACAGTACGTGGGCAATGACATCAAGACTAATGGTGATTATTAGAATACTAGTAAAAAGTATAATGATGATAATTATAATATCAATAATAATGATAATAATAATGATGGTGATGATAATGTTATAACAAAAAGAAGCATGAGAAAGAAGTAGAAAAAGATTAGTAGAATAATGAAAAGAAGGAAAGGAATACAAGGAGAAAAAGAATAATAAGAAGAGAAGAAAATAAGAAAATATAAAACTAGAGAAAGAAAATTATGAAAGAGAAAGTAAAGATCTGACCACAAATTACCTAGCAAGGAATGAAATCAAAACTAAAAAGAAAATAATGCTAACCAAATGTAAGATGCAAAATAAGATCAAACTTGAAATAGACACAAAAAGACGAACACAAAATACAGTTAATACTTTTTCTTTTTGTTTTTTGTTTTTGTTCTTTTTCTTGTTCTTGTTCTTTTTGCTCCATTTCGTCTTTGTATACAAGATGGACAAGAGTGGATTTTGACATACAATATCTACCAATGATTCCTTTATGATTCCTTTATGTAGTCTTGAGGTAAATTCTTGTCATCCTAAAGAAAAAAATGTTTACTTCTCTGATTGTTAGTCGGTTATATTCTTTTTTATTTCATGTTTCTCTTTTATTTTTCTCTTTTTTTTTCTCGTTTACAATTTATTTCTCCTCTTTGTGAATCTTCTTATGTACCATTATCTTATTTTTCTTTATTTCTCTTCTTACTATTAGATTTTAGCAATTATTCTTGTTCTACTTTTCCCTTCTCCTTCTCAGCATCAGCATCAGCATCATCATCATCATCATCATCATCATCATCATCATCATCATCATCATCATCATCATCATGGATCAAATTCTCTTCTCGACGTAGAACAAAGAGATGCTCACAAAAAATAAATGTTTGCCAAGTGATTTTACGAGAACAAGTCAACAGGAAAGCAGAGAGAGCCAGACAGGGTGTTGGCTATGTCTATCTAGGCTCTCTCTCTCTCTCTCTCTCTCTCTCTTTCTCTTTCTCTTTCTCTTTCTCTTTCTCTTTCTCTTTCTCTTTCTCTTTCTCTTTCTCTTTCTCTCTCTCTCTCTCTCTCTCTCTCTCTCTCTCTCTCTCTCTCTCTCTCTCTCTCTCTCTCTCTCTCTCTCTCTCTCTCTCTCTCTCTCTCTCTCTCTCCTAGGTAATCATCTATATATGTTAAATTTTGTTGTGGTTCTAAAAAGGAAAAGAAATAGGAAGAGAATTTTCATACATTTTCTAAGGGGGTTGGCGTATTATTATTATTATTATTATTAGTAGTAGTAGTAGTAGTAGTAATAGTGTTATTATGTATAGAATTGATAAAAAAAATTGTTATTGTAATAATTTATGTTGGTAAAAGTGTTTGTTTTGGCGTTGCTGTTGATGAAAATATAGTCATTAATATATATGTGTGTGCTTGAACCTAGACAACAAGATTATAAGGAAATTGTGACAGGCTTGAAGGAGAAAGTGTGTGTGTGTGTGTGTGTGTGTGTGTGTGTGTGTGTGTGTGTGTGTGTGTGTGTGTGTGTGTGTGTGTGTGTGTGTGTGTGTGTGTGTGTTAAGGAATGCCAAGGTTACTTATTAAATTCATGGTCATATAATCAGGTCCACCTAATTACAGCTAGTTAGGAAAATTAACACGTTACACACACACACACACACACACACACACACACACACACACACACACACACACACACACACACACACACACACACACACACACACACACACACACACACACACACACACACACACACACACACACACACACACACACACACACACACACAGAGCAATGCATTAGGAGTGACTTGCAAATGACTTCCTATCAACACAACCAAAAGCAGTCCTTGATGCATCAGTCTACAAGTCTACAAGTCTACAAGTCCCACTCACTTCCCTAACCACTCATCGCTCATCCACTCACTCACTCACTCACTCACTCATTTCCAAACCCTTTCTACCACTTCGGACCCCTAATGTTAAGTTCAGTTCTAGTAGCATCTTGAAAACCAAAGCCAAACATTAAATATTCTGCTTCACTCCACCAACTGATCAACACAGAAGAAGAGAGTTAATTTGCATTCCAAGAGACTACCCGATAGCCACGCGAGCCTCACATGCGAGACTCTTCCAAGCCTTAGCCCGAAGTAACATGGGATGGGATGTGTCTTTGTTGGGATTCAGACTCGTTGCAGCTTCCACACAGCCTCATTATATCCCATGAGGCTGTGAGGAGGAGGAGGAGGAGGAGGAGGAGGAGGAGGAGGAGGAGGAGGAGGAGGAGGAGGAGGAGGAGGAGGAGGGGTTAAATATGTATTGCTTTAAGTGGCAGCGTTGGTCAGATGCCGTGGGTGAAGGCGACTTGCATGTTTTGATTATCGGAAGTGAGCTGCGAGATGGACGGCAACACGACTGGTCAGGCTGAGGGACGACAAGTGACCCAGGCATGAGGCTTGGCGGCGATGATGCTGCTTACTTAACCTTATCTAGTTTATCTACCAATATACTTATCATTAGTATTGTTATTATCTTTCCTTATCTATCTATCTACCAAAGGAATTATCATTACTATTCTTATTATCTTTTTTTTTATCTGTAGGCAGGTTGTCTTACTTTTTTCTGTACCGCTAAGGAGAAGGAACGTAATCAACTTTGCAGCATTCCAGACGTGATTTACGCATTAATAACAGACTAAATAGTGCTGGAGAATCTCGATACAAATAAGAAAACTTTAAACTATGCAATTCGTCATACGTATAATTTTTTGAGTGAGTGTTTTAGTTATGCGGTTACCTGTCTAATTTACTCACAAAATTAATAGATTACACCCGCAGGGGGGAGGAGGTTCAGTAGAATAGAAACGAAACCTCGTGATCACCTAGTTATGATGTAAAATGATGACGGAAGGGTTGTGTGTGTTACGGAGACACTCTATTGGCGTAGGTAAGCGAGGCAACTCAATGGTAATGATGACAAGGCATCTCCTGTGATGACTCTGCTGCAGTAATGGTCAAGATAACCACCTAATACTTAATGCAGCGGAGTAATAGTGAAGAAAATAGTGTTATGGTAGTGGTAATGGTAAGGGCGGTGTCTGTAATTTCCGGAGGAGTGGTAGGGAGGGAGGGAGGTGAGGGTGAAGGGGATGAATTGAGGGGAAGGGAGGGAAGGGAGGGAAGGAGGGAGGGAGGGGAAGGAAGGGCTAAACAGGCGGAAGGACAGACAGAAAGACACGCCCTGCTTCTCCCTGAAATTGCCCTCCCTGTGGTCTGGCTCCCCCGTGGTAGTTTATTTTAAACACTCAACACTTATTTGGTTATCGTGTTCCGGGTGTGTGTGGAGGCTGCGGAACACTGCAACGACCCGCCTGGCACTCCTGCTTCGGGTTGAACGTCCGCCGCCGGTTCTCAGCTCGGGTAGACACGGCTAAATACACTCTACTGTGAAAGCTTTCATTCCGTGCGTCGGTGCGTTGAGTGCGTGCGCCAAAATCAGCCACAAAATGGACGACAGATTGCATGACCTCACGGATCCATCAGAACTCAGCCGTGACTTCCATGCCAAGAGTGATAACTAACTACCGATCGCCACCCCGCCCCGCCCCGCCCCTCCCCGCTCAGCACCTCCCTCACAGGTCACTTCTCTACACCACCGTCATCACCACCACCACCACCACTACTACCACCACCACCACCACCACCACCAGCATCCCTGACACTCCTCTTTGGTACTTCCTTCACCCTATCACCACTCTCTTCTCCCCTTCTTCCTTTGAAGTTCTCTCTCTTCCAACATCTTTTCTCCATCTTCCTTTGTTCATCTCCCGGGTAATTCTTTCCTCCCATGCCCTTCTTTATCCATATATATATATATACCCTTCCCCTGTCATTATTCCTTCGTTCTTGGATTCGTTTATCTTATTATGTGCTTCTTTGATTCACGCTCGCCCGACACTGTGCTTGACCTCACCACCGTCTCACAAAACTTATCTATCCCCGTCACTGCCTGTCCTCCTCCTCCTCTGTCTCGGCCGCCGCCTCTTACTTTTGAATCTCTTTGTCCCGTTCGTCATCCGTCTCCTCCATTAAGTGTCGCATGGCCGGGCAATGCGTCTAGAGATCCCAGCGCGACCCAAACCTTATAAATGACCGTCAGTTTAAAAGTCTTACAGCGGCAAGACATACAGTGACCCCCAAGAGGCCTAGAGGGAAACAAGAAAGGAAGGAAAAAGATAAGAGAGTCGCGTGACGGTCCATGGTGTTACGGACATACTGACAGTCTGACACCCACTAAAAACCAGCATTTCCGTAACTTCTCAAGGTCACCCGCCCCGTACATACAATAAGGAAAACAATATGTGATAAATACACAGATCCATATGTATGAGTCTGTCAACCCTGGGTGTGTGTTGGGGGTGTATGGCGAAGGGGGGGGGTGAGGGAGGGAGGGTGTAGCATACAAACACGACTACCGCTCCTTCCGTCACCGTCACCGCCGCCGCCGCCCGCAGGAAGAGCCAAGCACACGAGATGGGAAATATTAGCATTGTGAAAACTTCCTGAATGTCCGTCCCGCTGGTACTTCCCCTTTACCCTCCCCCCCCTCCCCCCTCCGGCAGCAGGTGTGACGGAGGAAGGATGAGTGGCGTCACATAACCTTGGTGGCGCTGCGGTCGTCAAAGGAGTGTAATTAATTTTAAGTTACTGTTTGAGTTATTGACGGAGGCTTAAGTCTTGCTCGGAGTGGATCTATTTTTTATTTTTTTATTTTTTAGTCAGTATTATTCCGATTATTTTTTTTTTATCCGTTTAGTTTTTTAGTTAACATGTTCGTTGGTTGATGTTGTTGTTTGCTGTTTTATGTTTTTTCTCGTCTCTCTTGGTGTTTATTTTTTTTCCTGTTTCGTCATATATGTATCGAGAACTATATTGCGTTATTTTATTACGGAACAAACAATGACGGTTTTGACACACAGACACACACACAAACACACACACACCCTACACACACAGTCAACCCCCCAACCCACACACTCACACCAGACACTACAGTAGCTCTTCCTCATTGCCATTCAACAGAGCCGGTCCTTAGCGTCTGAGAGCCAGAATATGTAACAAGAGGATAAAACTGCAATAAAATATACTAAGTAGGAGATAGTGGCTAGATTTACATACGTGTGTCTGGGCGGGCGACGCTGAGATCCACCTTGACACCGGCTTTATGTCCCACCCCGGCCCACCGACATGCCCCATTGCAAGCCTCTGAACAGCGTGTATTGGAAACTTCATCAATGTACATTTGCATCCTTATCCTCGTCTCAGTAACATGTGAAATCTGTGCCCCGCTACACCCGGTTTTATGTGTTTGTTTATTTATTTGTTTGTGCAATGGGGTGTATTTTTTGTATTATGTAAAGGTGTGTTTTCTTCTTCCCTGTTTTGTCTTCTCTGTTTGGTTTCGTCTCTATCATATTTTCTTGGTAGGTTCTGGTGTTTGGGTCTGTATAAGGTGAACCTGATTTTATCTTATGGAATACAGGAAGGAGAGAGAGGAAACTTTAGGCACTGCAGCAACAGCAACAAACGGTTAGAATAAAAGAAAAAATATATATACAGTCCTAAGAATATATCTGCAAACTTACTTACTTACTATCCACTTCACGGCAATATAAATGTTTCTTCCTTTTAGAACTCTGCCATAAAATCAGTATATTCTTTTTTTCATAAGTGCGAGGCGTCTCAAATTCAGCAACATTTTTTTTCTCTCCTACCACTACTTTGGATGCTGATAAATGCTAAGTGTGTGTGTGTGTGTGTGTGTGTGTGTGTGTGTGTGTGTGTGTGTGTGTGTGTGTGTGTGTGTGTGTGTGTGTGTGTGTCTGGTTTACGACATTAGGATGAGTGTGCTTGGGGATGAGTGGATGAGGCTTGGTTATCAGTGTTTGGATGAGTGTGGATGAGTTGTAAGTACTCACTACAAACTCGCACATCCACCCATCCACCTTAACCTCCTGCCCCCTCCAACACACACAAACCCCCCCCCCCCCCACACACACACTAAATAACAAACTGCAGAGAGTACCTATATACACATCCTCTCCCGCCCAAAAGTACACACCGGATACATACCTTCTTCATTTTTAACGTATACAAAAAAAATATAACGATAAAAAAGATAAATAAATAAACACATAGATTAGCGGATAAAATGAAAATAAACCAACGTAAATAAGAAGAATATATGAAAAAACACCCCCCCCCACACCCACACCCCTCCCCACACACACACACACACACCTTCCCCCCCACCCACCTCCAACACACAGCCCAAACACCTGCACCACCACTACAAGTCTACGCCCACAATCACGCCGCCGGACATGTTACAAGACTATTTCCTGTAGCAGCGGCCGACAATGGGCGGGAGAACAGCATCTGCCGCCCTGGTGAGTGAGTAAGAGCGCGAAGTACAGGAGGAGGGTGGTGGTGGTGGTGGTGGTGGTGATGACGGTGACGGGAAGAGGATGTCAACAAAGAGATGACGCTGCACTTCCTGACTGACGGGTGTACGGGTGTGTGTGTATGTGTGTATGTGTGTGTGTGTGTGTGTGTGTGTGTGTGTGTGTGTGTGTGTGTGTGTGTGTGTGTGTGTGTGTGTGTGTGTGTGTGTGTGTTTTCTTTAGTGCCTTTATCTATTGTCATCGTAGCATTTTTAGTTTAAGTCAGTCGAAATTTTTGTTATCAGTCACTTAATTATTGTTTATCTATCTATTCATATATTCCTTTCAGCTTTTTTACACAATTTCTTATGCTGTATATGTAAAAATAACGGATATTTCTGTTATACTGCATGTGAGAGAGAGAGAGAGAGAGAGAGAGAGAGAGAGAGAGAGAGAGAGAGAGAGAGAGAGAGAGAGAGAGAGAGAGAAAGAGAGAGAGAGTGGGTACTGGCACCTGTCCAGAGGGAAGAGGGAAGCGCCTCATAACAGGAGGGAAGGGAGAGGTCGGAAGGGAATGAGAGAGGGTGGAAGAGACGGGGAAGGGACAGAGGTAAGAAAGAGGGGAAGGAGAGAAAGGGTAATGAGAGAGGAAAGGGAGGAATGCTCATTATCTTTATCTGGTCTTTGTTCGCTTCCTCTCTCTCTCACTCCCTCTCTCTTCTTCCTC